>OMNW01008028.1:17240-28433 GCA_900303245.1 Selene dorsalis
CATTGTCCCATGACAACACAGCCTAATGTTTCCTGTAGTGCCAGCATGGGGTGGACAATTTTTGTTTTTTTGATGAAATATAAAGGATGGAGATGGACTTAAACACAGATATTTGTTGTGCCCAGAGGACGAATGATCTGGTGGTCCTCTGGCTACTTTTTTTTTTTAATTTAATTTTATTAATATTATTTTTTTTCCCAGCTTCCAGCTCCAGCTCTGGCTCTTGTACAACCTTATTCAACATCTACAAAATAGATTAGCACACAAATTTTAGATTCTGTATGTAATTCCACCAGCATTTTGATATTCATGGTTCAAAGTGAACTAACTGGGAGACTCTTAAATGGATTTTGAAGTAATTTGATGCAGACATTCATAGTCTTGGTGAACTTTGCTGGTCTCCAGGCCTTTCATCTAGCCGCATCCTCTAGCCAGAATTTCAAATTTCTCAAATATCATCCATCCAACATCTCTCAAAAAACAGCCTCTACTATCTTCTTCTACTACTCTGATGGTCTCAGTTCTTGTGAGATATTTCCCATTGGATGTTGCCGTAGTGATATTATTATGTTTCTCAGAGGTTACTGCAATGAGCACAGTGATTTGAGCAATCGAGATGTGAGTCAAGACAACATCCAAGTTGCAGTAACATGAAACATAATTACCCATAAGTGCAAAACTAAACAAGATCTGTTGTTGTAGATTAACAATCTGTAACTGCTGCACTGATGTTAAGAGGAGACCAATTTCAGAATTTGAAGCTTTCAGAGGTTTGCTGTTCTTAAGTGAACCAGTCACTGTGTTCCTGATAAGTGACACATTCAGATAGCAGTGCTTTTATCCCATCAAGTGGTTAGTGGTGTCAGTAATGTCAGTTTATATGACACCAAGATGTACGGCATTGAGTGGTGGTAAGGAATCTGTAAGGATGGAGCTGTACGGATGCAAAAAGGCAGTCTTCATCAATTATTTGCTTCAGTGCAATAAAGGATTGCTTGGATTTGAAACACTTGTCAAAGCAGTGATTCTTTTTTTTTGCTTCATAGAAACTGAATTTCTTCTCTGATAAAAGAAAAGAAAGGTGGGGGAAACAAAGGGAGACTGAGTAAAGGATGACAGGAGAGAGACTGACAAATTCAAAGATAGGAGAAGAGAAATAGAAAAAGATGTTTAAGAGAAATAAGAGGGAATGTGAAACCAGAGAGGAGGAGAACATGAGAGGAAATGTGAGCTCAAGTAAAAAAAATGAGAAACTGTGGTAACCAAAAAGAGCTTTCATTGTAAAGAAATGGAAAACAACCACAAGCATCTCGATCATTG
Source organism: Selene dorsalis (assembly GCA_900303245.1). Classification (NCBI taxonomy): domain Eukaryota; kingdom Metazoa; phylum Chordata; class Actinopteri; order Carangiformes; family Carangidae; genus Selene; species Selene dorsalis. The sequence continues at coordinate 18,561 of OMNW01008028.1, forward strand.
AACTAAAAATATTCCACCGACACAAAGAAAATGTCTTATATTTGCAAATTAAACTTTGAATCTGATGTAACAACAAAGCCGCCTATAACTCCGCAGAGAGAACACGTCTGTGTGAAACTGTCTGCTGGGTAAAGCAATCTTAAAAATGTGCATGAAGAAGTCCACACCAGACAGACACAAAGTGAAACAAATCAGGCTCAAGTAGTGACATCAAGCGCCAATCAATTTTCTGCAGCCTGGTCAGATGATGTGTCCTCGTGTGAAAGTTTGTTTGTGTCTCATTGAGAAGTTTCTGACCTGTGCTATATTATTAATAGATACCACTCTTTGGATAAGGATTCAAAAATTCACCGCCATCAATGGGTTGGTCTTATTATATATCATATGATCTTTCATAAATCTTCCTGCAGTTTCACAGACCAGGGTCCAACAACGTGATTCAAATTTTTATCCTTATTACAGAGCACTGCTGTTGTTTTGCCTTTGACTTGATTGTATACCCTTTATTTTATAGCTTCTCCACTTCGTTTCGTCTCATTTTTTATTTTTAACTTTTTGTATAAAACATATTGTGATCCCTGAAATCAATACAGTTTGCTTGTTTCCTTGAATGGATGAAGCAGACTCCATCTCACATGTCAATGTGTGAGAAGATCATGAATAAAAAGGAGATGTGAATATTTGCTTTGCAAGTCGATTTATGGGGTGTGCCCCTAAATTTTCTGCTTGCGCTCCTAAAATTTTAAGTAAGGGGCCACTGTGCTCCTAGTAAAAAAAGTTAGTCTGGAGCCCTGAATGAGAATGAATTTAACCACTCTATAAAGTAGAGATGATGAACTTGTAGGAGGAATATGCAGTTCATATTATAGTATATTGTAATTTTGTGTCTCCACAGTGTTGCAGTAAATTTTGTGCTAAATTCACCTTTTTTTGCCACATAAAGCTGCATTTTCTGTCATCACCTCTGCTGAGCTCATGCAGTGGTCTCATGCGTTGCATGAATAGGTAACACACATTCAACGGCGCACATTGTCAGTCCAAACACAGCCTAACCCTCAGGCGTGATGAGGTTCATGCCAGTGAAACCAACTGGTGTAGTGACTATGACATGCTTTAGCCTCATCAACACCACACCTTGCAAAACAATGTCAGCTGTATTTGTTAGAGCAACCTGCTGAGCCAGAAAAAAGGAGAGATGGGAAATGGAGGCAGGTCCCCTTCAGAGGTGGACAAGTGTTTGCTCTGCACTACCTAGGTGCCCATGTGGAGTTCATTTAACCATGGGTTTATCCACTTATCCAGTAATCATCCATCATCAATCAGTTCACAACAGGTAGTAATTTGCAAAACATGGAGATTGCAAAAAAGCAAACAACAAAAAACACACACAGATGAAGTGAAAAGCGTGTAACTGTGTTCGGCCTTGATTTATTCCACTCGGCATATGCCAAATTGTATAAATGTTTCATATTTCAGTATTTAAGTGCTTCTGCTTCTGATAATATGACACCAACACAGCTCTGAATCAGTATGACCAGTCTGGTCAGTGCTGGGCAGAGACAGAATATGGTAGTTTATGGTTCTTCTGTAACATTATATGTCACCTAGCGACCATGAGCTCTCTGACAGTTTGTCGGACTGGAGATCGCTGCTGCTGCCTGGTCGTTGACTTCTGCCTGACGGAGAGAAATCTTGACAAGAGACAAAGAGACAGAAAGAGAGGAGAAAGGCACAGGAGGCTGAGCTGTCGGATTTTTGGCAACCCTTTGTTCCTCCTCCTCTCAATATGGACGCTCATAACAAATACACCCTTTCCTCTTCCTGGCCGCTTTACTGTAATTTACACATACGTGCAAGCACGTACACCTCTGACCATTATTCTTTGAAATAACAATCGCCAACCCTTGCTGATACCCTCTTACGTTGCCATGGGCACACAAATGTACACAAAAACACTTGATGTCTGATTGACTTTGGGCCTATCTTTCTATCTGGTATTTCAACTTGGCTACATGCTTGGCTGCCTCTCTGACGGTCAGCTTACAGCAGCGACAGTATATGTGTCATCACCGTTCGTCAGTTAGCTTACAATACATGCATCTCTGCCAACTTGTCTGCCTGTCCTCCTCCCTGTCTTTGTGCCAGGCTGCATTCACAGGCTTTTTCTGGCTGTTGGAGCTGCTTTCTGCCATCTTGCTGAAAGATGATCAGTGGTGGTTATTTTATGAGGATGTGCAGAGAGGCTGGGCATGCATGCAGGTGACAGCACAAATAAAACTGTGGCACGGTGACAACATGTTTTTCATAAACAGGTAATTATGTGGAGTATTATTTTTCTAATTAATCAGAAATGAAGTGAGATGGGTGAAAATGTTTTTTTATAACTGAACAACAATGAGCAAACACACACCTGTAGCTTCAATGTAATAAAATAACAACTAACCGAGACATATATGTAATTATGTTGCAGGAGTGCTTGAAGATACATACAATTACGCGCGTTTGTTCAGCTGTCCGTTGCTAAAAACAGCCTCTGACGTAGGCTTCCTCGCTGTCAACACACAGTCCTTTAATGTCTCAGTCAATTTTCGTTGTTTGCGTCAGTGCTACAGGTGCACTGCCTTCCTTTTTTATGTTGTGAGCGTTTCTGTGCATCTGTCTGAACCTCATCAACACTAAAGAGATAAGCACCTGATTCACTGTGGGGGAGGAATACAGATGAGGAAGAAGAGACAGGTCAAAGGTTCAACTGAGGAGAAAAGGGGTTATGAAACTGGCTCAAGTATTATGCTGAGTTTAATTAATAGCTTCTACTCACTATCGCACACTAATCAAGCTAAATGTAAAATATCATATCACATCATCTGATATATTCTCTAATTATGTTTTACAAATAAGAAGCCGATGGCATAATAAGGCAATTAGGCAATGGTGGCTAGCGATCCCCAAAGTATTGAAAATATCTTGATGTATTAGAACCAGCATTTCTCAAACTCAGGTGTGCTGCATAGGCAGGCATATATATGTAAAGGGGATTGTGGTTAATTTGCAGCTAAGGTGTTGGTAGTGGATGTAATGAGACATCTTTAAAGCACCTGACACTTCTAAAACTTTTGCTGGGCTCTGATGTTGTTTCTCTGGAGCCGAAGTACTGAGAATATCATTCTAACAGAGCATATCTTAGTTTCACACTTACTGAGGCATATTGCTAAAATCACTGAATAATACTGTGCTCTTACACAGCTAATTATAACTGTGAATATTTTTTTTCCTCTTTTGTATACTTAACACTTTCTAATGATTGTCATCAGTTTTTAAAAGTTTAACATTTCAGTGTAATGTTTGTATTACACTGTAAAAAAGGGAATACAATAACAATTTGCCTTTCTATGCTCTCAAGCTGTTACTCTACTTTGGTACTTATACTTTTTCATTTACCCACTTGTCCTTAACCTTAACCCCCCTGAAGGTCCAATCACTTGTGGAAAAAATGAAAAAATATACATACATATATATTTCATTTCCACCCGTGATAACCTGGCAACCTTCATCTGCTGAATCAAGCAATAGAAAGCACCAGAAGAGCTACATGGAGCTTGAGGTGAGATGTTTTTGCAACCTCACAGAGAGTACAAATGAACTTACTGCGTGTTAACCGTGTAAGTGTAGGTGGAGAGAGGGTTAGCAGCAGCCAGAGCTTTCTAATGGAGAGAGAGTGACCTTTTGTTGTCTGTGGAAGCTCCAGGCTGTAAAGAACTGTATTTTCTCTGCCTCTACTATGGGGAGGTTCCTCAAATAGTATTGCCATAATAAAAGATTTAAAAGATTTGACTTTGATTTGAAAACCTGATGTGCCGCAGGAGATCTTACGTCATCACACGCAGTGCAGATAATTTGGTCAAGTGTCCATATGTATGACAAAATGCAACAACAAACAATAAAATTAGCCCAGAAGTTCAATGAACATCTTCCAACAGCTTTAGGTTTTTCTTTTAATTTACTCTATCAAGATGCACCTGCTTTGCGTCACTGCATTGGAATCATTCGGTAAACACTGCTGCTATTAACACAGAGCTGCAAACAAACACTTATCAACAGACCAAAAAGCATCCATGTTTAATCTTCCCATGACCCTTTGAGCCCAGAGTCGTTCTGTAGGAGCCACATATGCAATGTGTATAGATTCTGAAAGGGGGGCACCAAGAACTGGTCCACATCCACACCCACAAGAATGCCCCATAGCCTCCGTGCAGTGACAGACGTGGAACCTCAAAATGTCAGCCGTTCACTAAAAGCCTGTCGACTACAACAAATAAGAGCTGTCAAACCAAAACAGTGGAAACTGTCAATCACCACTGGTATTTATAACAGAAATCAGCACCAGCAGATATGTACACACACATGCAGCAGGCCCCGACAAAAACACACACAACTCAGAAAGAGAAGAGAAGAGAAGAGAAGAGAAGAGAAGAGAAGAGAAGAGAAGAGAAGATTTTTCCAAACCTCTGTCAGACTTATGACATACAACAGATGATATGATGAAGTACCCTTCATGTACAGTTAAGGCCCCCACCAAGAACATGTAAAGGCACCAACATGTCACTCAAACTTTCTGATTTCTATGATTAGGAAAAAACACCCGGGAACGAACTGGCCTAGAACATTCAATCAGGCTGAATATATTATCCCTCTTAACTATTTCTTCCTTTTTTTTCTCCAACAGGCCTTTTGATAATGCTCTCATTCTATCGCAGCTCTGAAAAAAACGCAGTAAATAAGAGCAGAGAAGAGTGGAGTGTGTGCTGCTACACCAGGGGAGACGGTGGGAACTTTGACAACAATCAAAAGAAAAACAAGGTGGAAAAACAATAAACAAACCAGGGATTTTGCTCTGTTTTGTGTTGAGATGGAAGCTGGGAGGAGATAGCAGGTTCCAGACCTGACAGGATACACACACACACAGACACACACACAAAGGCTGAATAACACACTATACTGTATACTATAAATGTATATACACAAGCAAGTATGAATACAAAAGCCCACGCAACCAACATACAGAGAATAAGCACATATGCTCACATAAAAACACTAATTTGCACTTGTGTGAATATAAAGTAACATCCTAGTCTCTATGAATACAAGAGGGTCACATTTAACATTATCAATATAGCAAATGTAGTTATGTGTATTTTTTCACACAATTAAATTGTCAGTGTTTAACAAGGAACTATGCAAGATTTGCACCTTAATTAAACAGCTTCAGAGTAATTGTGATGGTTAAATGACGTGTTATGGGCAGAATGGAGGCTCTCTGCCTTCCACCTAGCGTGTCTTGGCTCAGAACCAACCTTGCAAGATCAGCGCCTCTGACCCAGTGTCCCAGATCTTGTCTCACAAGAAACATGGACTGCTTTATGGCACTATGACACAAACAAGCCTGATAATCCGTAATCTCTTGTTAACATTACCCACCTCGGTACACATCACTCTATGGAATGCCTTCTTGCCGGGCTTGTTGAAAACAAATGCACATCGCCAGGACAGAAGGGAGGAGGGTTTGCTGCAAGTTTGACAACAGTGAAAATATGTTGCATAGTTCCCCTTTAACTTGTTTTGTCCAAGTTTGTCCATAGAAACTGGACCCTTCAGACCATTACTGAGTATTTATCCACAAGACTTTAACGTTTAACTATCAAAACAGTTTCTCCAGCAGACGAGACGAGAAAGTGAGTGGGAAGGTTTTCATACACACTCAACTGCAAGATGTGATTATTTTCTGTTTTAATTTTATTAATATGTAACATCTAACTCAGGTTTAAAGGCAGCCCACTGGTTATTGTAAAATAACTAGTTAACTACTGGAGCTTTCCTGGTACCTGCTGGAATCATTGCATTGACACACATAAGTCATACATAAGTAAGCAGACACACACCCAGACACTCTGCTGCCTGCATTTGACCTCACTCCTGTCACACACACACACACCTTCACAAGCATTTCCCTCAGGCTGTAACAGCATGAGGGGAGGTCTTCCTCTGACTCCTCCCGCCTGTTGAGGTGAGTCTGTCTCCCTGTCCCTCTCTTGTCTCCTCCTCAAAAGAAGCATCGCCCTCCACTGATGTATTCCTTTTCTTTATCTCTCTCCATCTCTGCCTCAGCTCCCATCTCCCCTTGCATTAAGTGACACCTTGTTATAAACAGCCCATCAGTGAGCTGTCCATCCGTAGCCGGCTATGGACTGACATTTATTAAGAGCCGGCTTTGCCTGCAGTCTCCCTGCTTCTCTCTGCATCCCCACATGAATACAGAGAACCAATTAGAGGGAACGGGGCATATGTCTACATGCTCTGAGAGGCTAGGCCGCAAATCCAAACAAACATACAAACAGGAACAGCAAACAGACGGAGGGATGGATGAAGCGAGGGAAGGAGACAGAAAGAGCGGAGAAGTTTTAAATATATCTCACCAGTGTTTTAGCTAGAAGAAGCACCGTCAGGAAACACAGTGTTAACTGTAAACTTTTGATGAAACAGGAACTACCTACTGTGCTTAATGGGTGTCGTAACAAAAGAAGAAGTCAATAAGGGTGTTGTGAATAAAAGTCACATAACAAACTTACTAAATGAACACACAGCACCTTTGTTCAAGACATTAAACACACCGAGACACCCTGCACAGTCAAATTGTGCAGCAAACTCTCGTTCAACAATGATGAGGCTTGACATTTATGAGCAGCAGGAGGCAGCTACCGGGGCTAAACAAATAACATCCTCGAAGGTGGGCTGAATGGGACGACAGCTATTTTGCCTATTGGTTTTGTCTCACATGGATGAGGTCACCAATGTCCTGTCTCTGCACTTTGTTCATTATTTGTTTGCATGTGTGTGCGCCATCCATCCACCTCCCCAATCAGAATCCACCACATCCTGTGTTGTGGTTAGGAACAATGGGAACATGACTAGTCTTCCACCCCAGCGCACTGCTCCCACATCCGCCTCTTGAATCTTCACACGCTAAGCAGCAAGAAACAGTACGACATTTAGTGATGATGATGATGATGATCCACATCTGAAGAATCCATTAATCACTACAATGACATGGGACAACGAGGGGACAAAAGGGAAAAAAAGCCCCTTTTAGGTATGAAATCGCCTTCATTACAGGTTGCCTCTGTCTGTTATAGTAATTAATTTCTACCACTTATACCGAGGCCTCTGTTCTGGAAAAATGACAAGCTGACTTAAACAGTTTGCATGGTATGTACTGCCAGCACATGAGACTACAGCGAGCATCAGGTGAGAGACTGCTTCTCAAAACATGCCACTCAACTGTCACATTATCTCATCCAGGACGGAGTTCTATATTATGGGCACTTGAATAATTTCCAGTCACTTTTACAAAGTAGCTTGCCCGGTTAAAGCCTCCCTTGAGAGTCATTCCTTATGCTTCGAAAATATTTATTTAACATAATTTTGAAGAACTAGGTGGGTTAAACCGTTCACATCAGCCTTGTTTGTATCTGGTTTCATTCGATAACAAACTGCTGTAAATAACAGAGGCTAATTTAGGCTGTTAATCTGGCGTGACTACAAGATTAGCACTAAAGCTAACCACCTCAGAATAATGCTTGAACACTCCCAAGTTGGAATAAGGGGTGTTTTTCCTGTTCTCCCCATCCTGCTGACACCATGTGAATGAAGCATGACCTCCTAGTCTCTAGTGACTGGTTTGCATGATTCGTAACACATATGAATATTATAATACTGTGCTTTCCTTTACCAGCATTTGGACTGCTTTTATTCACACTCCAGTTGTGCAGAAAACACAAATAATAAGATGCAAATTCTAGGTCTGTGGTAGTGACTGGGGCCTAGAAATCCAGAGTCCATTGGTGGAAGGGTTTTTACTTTGGCTGCCTAATTACGCTTGTATGGGCGTGTGCTTGACTAACAGCTCTCTTTAAAGCAGAAGTTCATTTTTTGCAACCTGGACCTTATTTCTAGCATAAAATACGTTCATTTACTCACCCGTACAATTTTGGTGTAACTTGGAGTCATTTGGATGATATTTAGATCCATTCGAGATCCGCGTATATCCATATAATGGGAGTTGTTGGGGCATCATCAATGCAGCCTCTAAATAAGACATTATCTGCCACGAACTCGTTCATTTCGCCAATATTTTGCTATGAGTCACCAGCACTATTCCCTGAGAGTACGGAGCGGTTTGGAGTTGCCTTGTTATTGTCATCCGGGGTTTTTTACATGGATTTTCACTGACCTTCGACTTCGATGACGTCACTGCCGTGCGCCACCGCAGCACAGCTCATTCACTACGTGCTCTGCCTGTGGAAGCTGAACTTAGTCCAACTAATCATTTTGTTTGGACAATTTGGAAATACGAAAACACCGGAACCATGTTATTAGCAGCAGCAAATACCGTGTAGCTGACCGTCGTAGAGCACGGAGCGAATGAGCCGTGCTGCGGTGGCGTACTGCAGTGACGTCATCGAAGTCGAAGCTCAGTTAAAAGCCCTGTAAAAAACCCGGATGACAATAACAAAGCAACCAGGTTGCAAAAAACAGGACTTCTCCTTTAATGTTCCTGTTATTTGCAACTGTTGGGGCGGGGACAATTTACACGTTTCTCATTAGTATTAGTTCACTTCTGCCTGACGAGAGGTCTCCTCAACCATGGCAACTGAAAACACCAGTGTATCTCTGCAGGGCCTTTAACACTGACGCAAGGTAGGTACAATAAGTATATAAATGCATTACATGGTAAACACACTTTAAGGACTGATTTAGTTCTGGTACACACCCAGTCATCAATGTCCCTGAAGCAAGATACATAGAAAGTACTTAAAAAAAAAATACTAAACATCACAAGAAATAAAAGTAAAAGCAAAAAATATAATGCATATAAAACAGACCTACATCAAGGTGGCAGTTTGACTGGTTGTGATAGGAAAAACACTGGTGTAACTAATAATGTTATGATGGCTCTGTTCCATTAGAGCACAACATGAGGATCCTGGATTTGACGCAGCCCTCATTACTGTTATTATAGGTTATAAAACATGATGAAGGGGAGATAGAGACAGACACAGACTAAAAGAGACAAGCAGTGACAGTGGTGCTGCAGCTGAGACAACAGAGTGGCCTCTGCTGGGGGTCATTTGTCAGGCCATTAGGTTTCCCAGTTAATGAAATAAAAGAACAATAAAGAACCCCTCTGTACTGTCCAACACAGAAAGTGGTTGTTTCAGTGTGGAGTGCCCTCTTTCACCCACCACTTCCCACCATACACATACATGAATACACACACACACACACACATTCCTGTATGGGCATCATAGTGAGCTCCAGATAAGTGTGCAGATGGAGTGAGGACCACCCTTTCTGCTACACTTAGAGAGAAGTACTTGTAACTTTCCCCACTAGATGACCTGATGATTCCATGTCCCACCTCAGATTCTTTAAGAAACAAAGTGAAACAATCAGCATTAAAACACACGACTAGTGAAGTGAGGGCTTTTTCATGGGCGCCATTTTGGATTAGTGTGTAGCTAGACTATTTGATTTATGTCACTTTTCAAGTCTTTGAAAGGAAATTAGCCAGAGTTCAAAGCCATGTAAAGTCAAATACAGCAGATGTCGTCGGAAGCGTCGGAACATATCAGTTCCTGGTCCCTGTTCGGGTCCCGGTTCGGGTTCCGGTCCCGGTTCGGGTTCCGGTTCCGGTTCGGAACCAGTACCAGAGCCACAGTGGAACCAGGACGTTACAGGAACCGGGAGTAGGACCGGAACCCGAACCGGAATCCGAGCCGGAACCCGAACCGGAACCCGAACCCGGACCGGGACCCGAAC
>OMNW01008031.1:8775-22502 GCA_900303245.1 Selene dorsalis
GCCTTGGTTTTGTACGAACCAAGTAAAGCAGAGCTGATTGAAATCAAGTGGCATCAAATTTAGTACAGCAGTAGTTACAATCCTTCGACGTATTCTATATTAAATTATTTGAAAAGCATACCAAGAACTGTCAATATTTATTTTCACTGAAGTGTTGATTATTTCATGCAGCCACATTACTATTAATATGTATTTAATTAAAATGTTTCTAACATTTGGCGGCTTGTCACTTTACCTCTCATTTGGTTATAGCAGTGCATCATATCGCTTGTTTTCTTGTGTGTGATGCACTTTTCGGACAGTTGTTTGTCAAATAATGCTTCCTTTCTGGAAACAGGTTTCTTTGAAGTTCTCAAAGTTTGTGCCACTCTTCCTGGTTCAGACAAAACAAACCATGAATTAGACGTAACACTTGCACTGGCCAGTAAGGCTGCATGGTACAGCTGAGTTTTCCCTTTTTTTCTGTGCTGCAGGTTGGAGCGGGAGCTATAGATTGGAGGGAGTGTGGAGCTCCTCCCTGACGAATCTGGATGGACAAAAGCGCCCCTGTGGGAGTCAGGCCTGTTACATGGACCTTGCCGTGCAGCAAACTAAGAAGAGCTTTAAATTTTCTGACTGGGAAGAAATCAAAGATGCCTTTTCTGCACCAACATCCCCAAACAAGTGAGTTTGATATTTCTGTAACTGTTTAATCTTTTTGTGCCACAAATTATGCATAGAAACTAAAATGGAATAAGAAATTGTTGCACAATTTGTTTATATTATTTAACATTTGTGTCAGCAGGAGTATAGTATTTTTTTCTTAGTCTTCAGTCCTCACAGAGATTGTTGAATTTAGTCCTAATTATAACTAATTCTCTTAATTGGTGCTTTGCCACTACACTTTTAGCACTAAACATCTGTCATTAGCCTTTTGTAAAATGCATATATTACAGGCAACAGGGGAAACAGCCAGGTGTAAAATCTGAGCCTATAATTATGTCTGTTGCCTTTACAGGTGTAAGGTTTCCGCTCATTAAGTCATTATCATGTATCATGATCACGATCTTCTGCCCCTTTTTAAGGGATAGTGGGTTTTTTTCTTTTCTTTTTTTTTTTTTTATTAAATTGGTGTGTGTCTAAAAGGTACAATATACAAGGTACAATGGCAGAATTTTAGAAAAAAAATGAAGTTCCTAAAAATATTAAATCAAACCACAATTTTTACAAACACGCCATTATAAGAGCAATAATTGATTTACTGCAATTTATCCGCACTTTAAAGTAAGGGTTCATTTGCACTTACCAGTGGCGTCTTTTAGCATTCTGCCCTGCCCCACCACACCAACCCTCCAAAAGTTTCCATTGTTACCACACACAGGAGCAGACGAACCAGCATCTAATCTAGTTTCTTTCTCTCAGTGCACAGATAGAACAGACAATATCAGCCATGCTGCAGGGTCTGCTGCTCACACTGCTTGATTTGACAGGGAAGATCTAATTCGACAGGGCTTAGCCAAAGTATTTTACTTAGATACATTATGGGCCAACTCTATCTGATACACAAGACTCAGTCTCAGCCATTTTGGATGGCAACACTTAAAATGAAATGACCTTTATGTGTTTTTTGTTTTTTTTAGATGAGTTGGTATGTTGCATTTTACAAGAAATCCTAAGCAAAGATTGAACACAGGCCAGAGAGAATAAAGAGTTTTCAGGAACATATATTCCCTCTCTTTATCATCACTTTAAAGCAAAAGTCCCACTTTTCAGAAATATGCATTTTCACTTTCTGGTGGAGAGAAAGATGATCAGTGCTATTCTCCTTTTCTTGAAAATATGTGGCAGCTGGAGGTTAGTTTAGCTTAGCTTAGCAAAAATGGGAAATAGCTTGCGATAGCAAATAGCTCGATTTTTCCAAGGGTAAAAAAAATAAATAAATCTGCACATAATGGCACATACAGAGCCAAACTGCTGTTTTTACTCTTGTTTTTGCACAAAATTCAAAAAGATGTGATGTGTTACTTTGTGAGCTTTAAACCTATTTACGAGCAAAGCCTGGCTCGCTGTTTTTATCTCTGTGTTCAGTCTTTGTGCTAAGCTAACCTAACCAGCAGCTGTCTGTAGCTCATTTCACCATCAGCAAGAAAGTAAATGATGTTAAACTCTTTATAAATCATAATCAATCACCCACCGATACCAAAGATTTAACTCTCAATGTCCTTCAACTGTAATTGTCATTCCCTGTCACCCCCCTTAGCTCTTTGGAGCACATGCTGCTACCTGGCATTCATCATGATCACACACTCTGGACCAGTTTCTCCCCTTCATGCCCCTCTGGTGACAACAGGTCTCCACTCTGCTTTCTCTGCCACACAAACCAACAGTGTGGTTGGAGGTAAGCAGAGGGCAGTGACCTTCAACAGGCTCATGGTTAACATCGGGGGGGATTTCAGTCCAGACACTGGTCACTTCCGCTGCCGTATCCCTGGGGCTTATTACTTCTCCTTCTCAGTGGGGAAGTTTCCAAAGAAAATGCTCTCTGTCATCCTGGTGAAGAACGGGGAGGAGGTGCAGGCCATAGCGTATGATGACTACCGCAAGAAAGGCCGGAAAGTTCAAAGCCAAAGTGTCATGATCGCATTGAAGGAGATGGACACAGTGTGGCTGCTTTTACAGAAGAGTCCTCAGTATGCTTTGTACAGCAATGCTGGTCCTTATATCACCTTCTCAGGTTATCTTATCTATCCTGACATCTCCCCAACCAGCTACATCAGCAACCACCTGACCTCATCAGGGCTGTCGTACCCAAACTGCCCCCCGCAGGCCAGAGGTCAGGCATCAGAGCAGCCCCGGTCTGCCTTTTCTGTGGCACGGACATCCACGTTCATGGGTCAGAGCAGCAGGCAGCAGGACAAGGCAGCTCTGACCTTTGATGTGGAGTATGTCAACATTGGGGGCCACTTCAACAAAACCTCAGGCCTGTTCACTTGCCACTTCCCAGGGGCGTACTTCTTTGCCTTTACTGTGGGGAAACACCCACGCAAGGCTGTTTCTGTGAAGCTGATGACCGGAAAGGGTGAGGTGCAGGCGATGGTGTTTGATGAAGACACATCGAAGAGACGGGAGATGCAGAGTCAAAGTTTGCTGCTGTCTCTCAATCAGGGAGACAGCGTTTGGCTCTACAGTCAGCAGGATGAGCGCTTTGCTGTTTACAGCAACCAGGGGAGGTACACCACCTTTTCTGGCTTCCTGGTTTACCCTGAAGAAGCACCACTCACACCTCCAGACAACCAGGAGAGAACTCACATCTAAATGACTTCTTACATGAAAATGGCAGAAAAACACAACCCATAACATTTCTTTTTACAGAAAATCTGTAGGTTGTTTACATGTGGGTGAAGAAGAAAAGAAAACTTGAATCTGTGGTCATCTTAGTGGATGCATATGTGTTTCTTTGCATTTTATTCTCTTAATTCTTTCAAGTAAAAATTTAATTCTGATCGTAATATTTGTTGCCAAATTACTCCACAAGGTGGTGCCACATTACAATTTTGCACAGTGATCAGCATGCAGGAGGGCTGTTTTTGTTCTGAAAGTGCAATTCGCTGTGAAACAAAAAGAGAATGTCGGCTGTTGTTTGTGTTTCTTTATCTTAAATTATTCATTGGAAAATAAAATTAGGTTTGAAGTTCACATACATACATACTTTTCCTTGTGTTGAAAATGTTTTTTTACTTGTAAAAATGATCATTATATGGCACAAGGACAATTATGTACATTATGTAAAGTTTCATTGCTGTATTAGGTAAAATTAACTTACTGTAATACCTTTAACATACATCTTAAATGGTCACAGCTAAGTTTAATATGGAACTGTTCTATGTGGATATACTGTATTTCTTTATGTGCATTTTGGGCTAATCTAATAAATTCATACACTTCAATGAATTTGAAAAGTTGTTTTTCTTCTCTATGGTAAATAATACAAATTGCATTGATGGCGGACAGAAAGAAAGAAAGAATTGGACATTCAACCACAATGTTAAATATTTTTTAATTATAGAAAATTGGGTAAAACATACAAAAACACAAATGGTCCTTTAACTGAGGTCCATTTGTTCTGGTGACCCACTGCAGTGAACTTTTAGCCGAGGTTTAAACACAGGCATAAATAAGGCACAAAAAACTCTATTTTTGTTATTTTACTGTTGAATGTTTTACAGTTGGAAACAAATTTTCACAAGTGAAAATATTTTGCCAATTGACCGTTTTAATTTTCACTATTCAGTCAATATTTTTGAATTTTTGCACACATTTAAATTTGGTTAACTGGGACAAAGTTTCATAAAGATTAAGAAGGAGCAAAAATTGTGATTTTCCAGATATAGCAGATGATATATCTGTATGTCCTCAATGAACAGCTGTTTAGAACCATAAACATTTAACTTTAACATTTTGCCTGTTAATCAGAACAGAGACAGAACTTAAAATGTTTGCATATTTATGACATGTGGCGAGATCTACAAAGACCTTACCAGTTTTACAAATAAAAATAAATGAGGCCTTTATTAAACAGGATATAATCTAAACATTACACTTTGTATGAGCACCATCTTTGTTCCAGTGTTTGTACTTTACTTGCCTGACTAATTGTGCTGGGCCATCCAGATTATTTTATATGATGTTCACAGTAATGAGGAGTCTATGTCCATATTTATCCAAACCTTTCTGCGCTTTTCCCCTTTTGCTGAACACGCATAATTTCAAAAGCCTCTACAAGTCAAAGTGGGCTCCATCATACAACAAATAGACATGACGATGGTGTGAGCCATGAAAAAAAAACATGAGCAGAATAAAACCAAACAATACTCTAAACCAAGTCAACACGTGACTAATGCCATCAAGGTCAGGTAACACAGAGACAAACAGCTTGTGTGGGGATTTGATTTTCACATCCTGCCGTTTGACCATGACTTTGTCTTGCAAGTCAAACTCTTCATTTTATCATCCCTGAGCTACCGATTTCTGCCCTCCTCCTTTTGCGTCACTGTACGTCCCAGATCTCACAGAGCAGGGGGGTAAATTTGTGGTCGTTCATCCTCCAAGATGTGAGCATCTCTGCGTGGTAGTGGTTGAGTGTTCTCAGCTCCGTCAGACGGCCCAGGAGACGAGCAAAGTACTGCAGCTCCTGCGGATGCTGTAGGGTACAGAGCTTCCTCAGCACATCCAGCATTGGCTCCTGAAGTCTCTCGACGGCCTGCTGATCCTTCACATAAGGCCTATCTGGAGACGGAAGGCATGACAGGCAAGGCATGAGCTGCAGAGAGATATAACACCTGCATAGTGGCATAAACTATATGGATAAGTGAGATATTGATAGTGGGTTACCTGGTGTCAAGATGGTTATGGCTGTGAGGAGAGCCTGTTCCTCCGTAACCATATGGAGCTCACCGATACTTTTGTAAAAGTTAAACATAGGTGTCATGAATTCCTCTGATATACCTGCAGAAAAAGATAAAAGAAAAAAAAGGATTTTTGGCTTCATAGTCCATAGTTCATTTTCAAAAATCTTGCAGCACATTGGCACAGCACAATCTGCAATTTAAAGGAGAGGGTCAAGGACAGACTTGGATTAGTGATAACATGAGCAATACACTGTCTTAGTTTAATTACACCATTTAATTACTTATAGTAGTTGCAGCTCATTTATACCACCACAATAACAATGCTCTGGTTTAGATCAAAGCTAAGACAAGATACAGCACACACAAGAGAAAAACAGCAGTAGCAAGTACTGGGCAAGTCAATGTGTTTAACTGCAAAACATGAGACAATCTACAGGAGCAGAAGTAATAAATATAGGAGCAGTTGACAGAGTTTTTCTTACATAACAATCTGCACTTTGAGCCAGGACATTGAATCAACAGTCGTCTCTGTAGCTATACAGTATAATCATCCACAGCAAAGACAATACACTCACACACACTTTATCAGAAGGATGGTGGCAGGTGTTTCTGGACAACATTGTACATTTATGACTATAGAAACTTTACACTCTTCATTTAAAGAGAGAGTGCAAGTCCCTTTATTCCCTATACAGAGTAGACCAAAGTCAAATATCATAATGTTGTATTCTTCAGTACTATTTCCTATAAATGTGATGTTTAATCAATAATGACATATATACAGCTAAATAACTTCTGAATACATACAAAACATTGCTTTATGTTTTATTTGACACTTTCGCAAATGGGACTAGAGGCTGTCAAAGTTCAGTTACAAATCAGTTGGTCAAAGGTCTCATCTGTGTTGTGCTGTACTGAGGGGAGTGTTACAGGTGAACTGGAGAAGAAGGGGAGACAGGACAGAGGGAAAAAAATGCATGAGCAATAAGTGAGTGAATGTGGGGGTGGATTTGAAAGGATAAAGGTAATTTTAAAATAAATGATATCTGTTCAAGTTATGACAAATGGAGGGTTGGTGTACAAGGAGAGTTTTGCATCTGACACATTCTGTTGGTATAATGTTTTAACCAGCTTTTGATGGTACATGTATACATTTTTTGCATATTAAAATACCGTAGTTGCAATGCAGCAGGAATTGCAGATGCCTTCAGCACAGAACAGATATCAGCTTGTCTGCTTTTCAGCCTTAGGTAATGACTCAATAATAAATGAGGATGAATATTACAAACCACTCTCGATATGAATGTTTGCGTTCATTTTTCCAAACTGGCAGAGAGTGTCTGTCTGCTTGGACACATCATGAAGCATTCAGAAATGCCAGTGAGGCTCAGAGGGAGAGAAGTGGACAATAGCACCCTTGATGTTTTGATAAGGGACAATGGTCTCTTCAGACAGCTTTGCTCCCTTACTCTCACAGACTGGCCTTTAGTGTGAATATCTCCTATCCTCACTATTCACACAGGCGATGCGCCAAGGGACCCAGCAACAAACACACGCACACTCAGCACACATCACAGCAACTGTCTGTCTAACTGTCCATCCTGGTTGACATAATGACACATATAAATATACATAACTTTGTGATATCCATAGATGTGGAAAAAACAGTATAAGTATAAAAAAACCTTTGGCAGAAGCATCTACGTGTGTTTTAATAAATTAAACCCAGTGCCATGACAGAGCTGGTTTTACTTTGAGTCCTCTTCTCACACACACTTGAAACGAGTGTAACTGTACCCAGAGAGGGTGTGTGTGCGTGTGTGTGTAATCTACACCGGACCAGAGATCAACAGGTCAGCACACATCTCCTGGCTGCATCGCAAAGATCAGGCAGATCAATTAGTAAAGGACGATCTGATTAGACTTGGCTGCAGGTGGACCTACAGATGTCATGATGCGGCAACTGGTGGAGCAAACGACCTGGACTCCTGAAGGTCACGAACCAGAAAATAATACACTACTGCATAAGGATGACTAGATTTTGAATAGTGAACATCTAGAGGGTTTGTGGTAAGTTCAAAGTCCAGTACAGAAGAGAAACAGATATTATTCGGGGGTGCTTATGTCATCTTACTCACCGCTCTTGCGTATCCTCTCCTCCAAAACTTCTGTGTGTCCATTGGGCATTTTTTTGCTGAAAACCTGGGCCGAGCGCAGAAACATGGCCTCCACAGCCGAACCCTTCAGCAGAGCGATCTGATCTTCATGATCCAGAGACAGAAAGCCTGCAGCAGAGAGTCAGATAATACCATTCATTCCAATCAGCAAGTAATAAGTAGGCCACTTTTGTTAACACTGTCAGTGTGTGTTACGCCTCTGGCCATGGTCTCTCACTCTACAGGTTTTGAAACCAATCATACCTGGGATATTTTTTGTAAACTCCACCAGAACCTGAACTTGACTTGTAGCCATTTCTGTTAACAGGAGGAAGTTTTCCTCAGCACTGTACTGTTCTTGAAGCTGTGGAGGAAACAACAACAGTAAACAACACTGAAACAGGCCAGATCCTCTGACATAACAAATAGGGATGCACGGTAACTCTTTTTTTCCACTGATACTGATAACTTTCTGCTTATTATAACCAATGCAGATACCGATAACATTGAGTGTATATACACATCTGAGGTTAAGAAAGGCTAAGATGTAGTGAGTAAAGATGACTTAAACATTATTGCTCTGCCTCTGACTTAACACAATAATATAAGTGACATCACTACTGTAATCACAACAAAAACAAGAACGGTTATGACTCTTCAAAAGTCAACATTTGTTATTGTTTCAAACCAATTTAGGGCCAAATGGACTGAAAATTTTGAAAATCAAGGCAATGTTGGCTAATTATAATTGGCTCTAGTAATGTCATTATTAGCCTGATCTGTATATTTGCCAATAAGTATTGGCCGATAATGATCAGCCAATATCGGGCTATCTGTACCAATTGTTATTATGCATCCCTCATAACAAACTTTCATAGATGAACTTGTGATAGATCTGTGCTGACACACAAAAGCGACATGAGCTGCATTCACTGCTGCCAAATGTTAACAGCACATCTGTTGAAATTGTTTTTTAAAGTAACATCAAGTTTGATGAGGTAGTAGTGATATTATACCAGTTTTTTGGCCATGTCTTGAGGGATTTGATGTCTGTTATAAGCATCTACAATGATGTTCACCAGTGCCTGCTGCTCTTTGGTGATTTCAACTTTTTCCTGGATTTAAAAACAGAGAACAGAACCACAAGACATTAAGTGGTGAAACTTTTATGACAGAATCAGTGGATTTGGGGGAAAAACAATATATCAAATGCAAACCACTAAGACTATTTGGCAAGGCTGTGATTACCTTTGACAGTTTGGTGGTTGAGGTGACCTGTTTGCTGTCTGTGTTGTCTGCCCCCTCTGTCTCGTCTCCAGTTGACTGCCCCGGGGAGGCCTTGGTGTTCTTGCGCAGCCTTTTAGATTTACACTGGATCTCTGTCAGCAGGCCTGCCAGCAGTGATGAAGGCTTCACTATGTGTGTAAACTACCTCACAGCTCTTTATTCAACAGGCATGCCACGCACTTGTACTGTAAATGCTCTTTTTCATTTATCATGAGGCCGTACTGGTCCCAATCTGTATTGAAACCATACTGGATATTCCTCTTTCTTTTGTTTATGTTTCCATTAATATTTCAACATGACGTTTTATATCCAGAGTAACTTGGTCCTAACCTCTCAATGATCCAACACTTTCATATCATCTCACATCCCTCTAATGCTCTCTTAATTGTGTCTTTTAATTAATTCAGTTATGATCTAATTGTATGTTGACTGTCGGGATGTAACTTTCATCTTCTGTAATAATGATCCTTGAATGTAAAAATTTGCAGTGGGGAAAGTGGTCAAAGAAACAAGACGCCGACCTCTTCAATAAATGAAATCTGTTTTTTGTTTTTTTTACACACTATGTCCAAAAACATCTAATTTGTTGAGCTCTTGCTGCAGGTGCACTCATGGAAGCCTGCCAAACTGCAATATTCATCACAATTTCTTTGCACTATTTATGAGCAACAGGAGTCCAGTCCGTCCTCCCTCTCTGTTCAACTGACAGCTCCTAATAGACCCAATAACTACTAATCCTCTGGAGACTTCAGAGCAACATTTTCCACATTTATAATGTCTGATCTGATGTTTTCCTCACATACTTTGTATTTTTTTTTAAACACAGATGGCTACATTTCCCAGCAGACAACAACTTTAAGAAAAGTTACAGCAAATTCCTTCATATTTCTTAAATGAAGCTTAAGGCATCTGTTCAGCTGCTTCTATTCCTGTAACAGTAACAAAAGCTGGACCTTTCCTTTTGTCTCTAATGTGATATTCAATCCCTCAGTAAAATCCAACACCCCATGTCAGAATGGAAAATGAGGGCTCAACAATGCAGCCTTTCAATTTCTCTGGATATTATAGTATGTACATGTGGATGCTGCCAATCAGTTTGAACTGATGCACAATAGCAAGCAGAAATGCACCTACATTTTCATTCCTCATCGTATTAATTGACGATTGTTTGCATGAACAGATATGAGACGTGACACTCACACTCAGCCAGCATGCCCATCTCTTTGCACTTTCTTAGCCGGCACTCCTGGCATTTCCTGCGCATGTACATGTCCATCTCACAGTTTCCACCACTCTTGCATTTGTACACTGCATTCTTTGTTATGCTCCGTCTGAAGAAACCTGAACACAGGAAAAATAAAGCATTATCAGGTGCATGGTGCAGGAGACACTTATACAAAGGCAAGAAAATTTGTTCTTTAAAAGAGATAGGTCTATGCACTACAGAGATCAGACGCACAACAATTAGCTGTTTTAATGTTATGTAATATTTTAGATTGTTCTTTTACAGTACAGTAGCCCAAGCATGTGGTGGATTTTTAAGGCGATGAAATTTATATTCATCAGGGATGTCAATCAATTTAAATAAAATAATCACAGATTTCTTATTTGTTCAAATTGCACCTTAAAGAATATTTTTACAAGTGGTTAATGTTTTCTTTACCAAGGTGCCCCTAATATTCATTTTTTAAATAAAGAAACATTTTTGGTGCTCATATGTAACATTTGGTTATTAAAGAATTATGACTGGAATACACTGAGTGGGACATTTCACAGTTAACAACAACAATTAAACCTGTCAATTGTTGTCCGCGATATGTAGTGACACTGTTCTCAAATGACAGGTGACAGTTGATTATGAGGAGGCAACCTGCCAACAAGGACAGAAAGACTGATATACAACACAGGTCCCAGACAATTATGTGGCTACACACTATAAGCACTTGGCTACAGTGATAATTATACTTAACATATAAGCATAATGACACTTGAGAGTAAATAAATGATGTGAATAATATGTCACGATTACACAGTGTAGCATGCAGATTTGAGCTTTTTAACCGTGCAGACTGACAAGCTATTATCATAATCAGAAAGAAATAAAATTACATCCTCATATTTACACACCGTTCTAATTATGTCACACAGGGATCCAGTGAATCCAGCAGGTAGTGATATAGACATGCACACACACACACGCACGCACATAAAATAACTTTGGAACAGTTATTAGACATTCTGACATACAACATTAAACACAATGACATGCATTAGCGTAACTGAGCTCAGGTTGCTCCTGCATTGTACAACAGAAAGCTGAGAGGGAACCCAATCTGGCAGCGGTACCAGGCTGGCCTGGGCCTATTCTCAGTCAAATGGCAGGAGAGGCCAGCTGCTGTGCTCCCGGCATTGTCCAACCTCACAGTGTGGAATTACATTCAGATCCATTCATCCTGTGGTTTGGCAGGAATCACTGCAACCTCACTGCGTCATAAAACCACGGGGAGGAGCTGCTAAAGGCTGCAACTTCCATGCGGATTGTGAAGTGTTCATGCTCTTATTGTGAAATTCCATTGTATCTCCTTTGTTCTCATTAACCCAGTCTGAATGTCTTCTCAAGCTCAAGAACTGTACTGTATATATCCTGCACCTCCCTGTATTTTGAGATGAGTACATTTTTTTGTCTAATGTTTTTGTCTGTTAATCAGCAGGTATTTGTGTCTCCTACCTGGCTTGTTAGCTTATTCAGTTAACTAGCTAATTAGCAAGCAAATTAATGATGCTTGATGATGCTAACCAGTGTGCATGTTTGCAGCAGTTATTGAACCAACATGCACCAATAACTTGGCTCCACACACACTTCAGGTTGGAGTCTGGCCCTGCCAGGATGTTGATGCCCACTCTGATCGTCCAAACCTCTTTATGGAGCATTAGACCACAGAGTACAGCATCGAGTAGTAGTTGTTGTATAGTTGTTGTAACAGTCTTTGATTTGTCAGCAGCAGGTATTTATTGAGTCATTTTCAGCGCATTTCCATTTTAAACATTTTACATGACACATTACTTTTCACCTGCTGCTGTTTGGACTGTACATATGACCATCCCCCTGATGTGTGGACTCTAGAAAGTAAACATGTGGGTCAAATGTCATTCTATAAGTATACTGCCTTATTGAGCAAGTGTGTCAGGACATGCACTTTAAACTAACAAACCTAGGTCAAATACATAAAAAAAGCTTAAAGCCAAATGAAAGTCATTTTTATATAAGACGGATTACTTTCTTGTGCACAACTGTATTTTTAATGAGAGCTGAAATTATAAGCACATTTTTTCTCTATACTCTGAGTCATGGCCATAATAATTGTAAAAGTTGAAAGAGAAAATTATTATTATGCACAAATTATTATAATCTTCCTTTAAACAAAGACTGTCATTTTTGCTGAGCAACAGCAACAGTGGCCTTGACAGTCACGTGTGGTATTTGCATAATGTTGGTGCATTAAATTCTGTTTGGCTCAGAGTCCAGTCTGTCACAGGTGGAAGCAGCACTGTAAAGCTTTACACATTTCTCATGAGAGACTGTAATGCAAGAACAAGTATTCTGGGAGGCAACAGTGCCATTCTCCTTATTACAAGTTGGTGTACCAATGCCAAGATTTGGAAGCTGTTGCTTTAAGATAAAAAAAAAAAAGTTGCTTGTGGTTATCAGCTACCCTTATTGTTAGAGTCCAACAAAAATCCACTGAGTACTATTAACATATAGTATGTTATGATTTCAAGTCTCACCTTTACAGCCCTCACAGGTGAGAGCATTATAGTGGTATCCAGAGGCCTTGTCTCCACATACAACACACAGTTCCTCCCCTTTGACCCGTCCAGCATGTGACATGTGCCGCGTCCTCTTGCACACGGTAGGCACCACAGCAGACATCTCCTCTATCTCAGCATCATAGCTGACCTCTAGGGGTCCTTTCCTCAGTTCATATATCCCTGTGTGTGAGTACCATTCATCCCCATTGTACTGAGGGTAGTAGTTCTGATTGGAGTAGTATGGTGTGGAAGACATGGGCAGATCCATGGACGGGTACTGCATGCTGGGATAGTTGGTGAAGGGTAAGAGGTCAGGATCCTGCAGGAGAGGACTGCTGTGATCTGCCAGAATATCTAACACAGAAGAGATCAGTTAAACAGCTTGTAGAGACAAAATACTAAATCAATGTCCTTTACTCTCTTTTCACACCTGCATCTCAAGACCTTCCTTACCAGACATACACACCTTAGTCATCATCATATGACATGAATTTGGAACATAATAAAAAGTTCCCTACTGTGTCAACTCAGCAAATTCAATGTGCCAGGGAAGCTCATAACATGTCGTTGAAAACTTTGAAATACAAACTAGTAAAGTGACCCTGAACCAAGATTTAACTACCAATTTCAAGGTCAAGCACGAACTTTCATGCAGACACATTTCCATAACTTCATATAATCCAAGTCAAATACCAAGTGAAAGTGAAATAGTGCTAAGTCAAGTCACATTTACCCTTGTGTCTCAAAAATTGTCTCTGAGACACCACAACATAAACCTGCCATGTGTTACTGATATATTATATGTTAAACTAATTGGGGACAGTGTATCAAACACTGTTGCTGAACAGTGTCTGTGTGTTTCTTGATGCTGGACACGAAGTATTATGTGTATTTATCAAAGACTGTGGCTGGAAGTCAAGATAATTAACCCAAATATTTCATTTGAAGCCTGTAGAATCAGTGGGAACATCACCACACATGACACGTGACTTTCACATCACAGGCTGACTCATACAATCTGTACAACACTGTATTCTTAAAAAACTCAGTTTTGATCAGAAAAAAAAAAAAAATTTTCAAGCGCTTC
>OMNW01008032.1:9820-24194 GCA_900303245.1 Selene dorsalis
GTTTAAATGTCAGCGTAGCTCCCTTTTCCTTTTTTTCCCCCCCAAGCCAACAGATAAGGTAAATCTGGGGAGCACACGGCTGTAGATAGATAGAGAGAGAGAGAGAGAGAGAGAGAGAGGGGGAGAGAGAGAGAGGGAGAGAGGGAGAGGGAGAGAGAGAGAGTCAGGGAGGGAGAGAGAGAGAGAGAGGGAGAGGGAGAGGGAGAGGGAGAGAGGGTACAGCCCTGGAGCACACATCTGGTTCGCGTTGTAGAGGGAAGAAGTGAGGAAAATTCCAGTCTGAGGGACCTTTCACCCATTTCTGTTGAGACAGCAGATACAGAGGATGACACATTGGCACTGTTGTCCAAACTCACAACAAACAAACAAGAGTAAACAAACAAGAAGCACTATCAGTTGAGGAGAATGATTGATTCTTACCTAAGTGCAACATTTTCTCCCCTATACATCCAAGCATACATATGTTTCTAATTCTGTAATTGATGTTTAAAAAAAAAACACAGTGCACGGATTTCTATTGTGTAATCATACTACTATTCACAATTAAATGGTCTGTTGTACGCCACCACAGCTGCATTGAAGGATAAAACCTCCTTACCTACCCGACTTTTCATTTTAAAAAGTATAAAACACTCAATAAATATCCAGGGGAAGTAGCATTCCTTTTGTTGGGCAAGAGAGTGCGTCTTTGGATCAGTTTGCCAATTATAAGAATGTACACAATGTGAACAAACAGGGAGGATACCAAAACAAGGGGTCTCCAGACATTTCACCACATATTATAGTCTGGTTATCAGATTTAGTAGAGTAATATTCCTCCAGAAATTTCACCTCTGTTGCCCATTTTAGTGAAAATGGGCAACAGATTACTGGGCTTCAATTCAACACTCAAGCACACAGAGAACTCAGCAAACAATATACTTGTGATGAAACACGTGAGGAAAAGCAGAGCAGTAGTGAATGAGAACAATCTTTTATTGGTGTTTTTGGGAAATCTCAACTACATCCAAACAACCAGCACTGAGTGGGCTGGGCACCATGGACACCACTGATGCAGCAGGGCAGTTGTAAGTTCAATTAAGAGTCACTATAAGATTGATCAACCACATCTGTGCGGATATTAGAGACTAAATCCTGTTGGGAGAGCAAACAATCACTGATTGAGGTGATAAAGACTGAAATAAACCAACAAGGAGAATATCAACAGTGTGTATAATCCATACACCTGCTGGGGAACGGAGGAGGTCATCGTGAGAGATAAAAGTAAGTCTGCATGAGCATCATGTTCAAGTTTTTGAGCCACGTTTGTGAGATCCATGGTCAAAGAAACCAAAGGTGGCAGTAGTGTCCGTAGCAGAAGCGAGTGATGTTGAATGTCTGGAGGTCTGAGACAGGATGCGAATAGCAGAGTGAGGGTGTTTGTTTTTTCTTCCATTTGAATAGTCTTTCTGAGGAACAATGAAGATCAAAGATGTTTCAAGGTGCAACAGATCATGTTCATCCAAAGAAAGAAAATCATTCAGTAATATAGAACAGCGACAATAAGAGGGATAATCATCATAATCATAACAATAATAATAGCAGTAATGGTAACTATTCATCATGGTCATTCAGGGGATTAAAACCACACTCTATTACTAGTCACCCCTCCCCCCCAGGAACATAACATAGTGTACCATGTCCCTGTGTAGGTGACGTGGGTACACAGAGAAGTTCATAGATACAGTAAAAAGTAAGGAGTAATAACAGGAGTAAACAGTAAAGAAGGAGCAGTACTGAAAAAAAGCACTAAATAGCAACAAGCTTTGTGGATCAACATAGGAAATTTTGGCTTTTATTTCTCCCAGAAATCTGAGAAATTAACACCATCCCACTCAATGGGGGTACTCAACCCATCTCCTGGAATACATCAAATACACAAAATAGTATAGGCCTATCCAATATACACAACATCTCTCCCCACCCCCGTAATAATGCTAATTAAAGTGTGTTCAATAAAGTACAGTAAAGTAACAATGTGCGTTTTACTGGGAAGGTTGATTACTATTTCAGGATACATTACAAGACTGAGATTTGACCATCTCTATGTACTGTGCAGGTACAAGAGAGACACAGGGACAAAATGTTATGGGAAGAGTTTGCACATAACTGAGAGGGGATTGTAGACAGAAATAAAGCAGCTGGATATAGAAACAGAGGACGAGAAATGTCCCAACAATTCAAATAGAGGCTCAAGAGGAGCAGAGTTACCCGGGGCATCACAACAGGCTCTCACCAGCTTAGGTGAGATATGAAAAACACCAGAGTAGATTAAAAGCACTCCACTGGGACAGAGGGGAAAAAAAAGATAGAGTCAAAGATACAAGTGTGGACTCACTAGAGAAAGATGTACCAATCTCATACATAACCTCAAGGTGCAGGTATTGTTGGGGAACTGAAGTCTGTTAAAAAGGGTGAAATAGTAAAGAAGAACACACGAGACTGAACGACAAGTGTTAAGGAAAGTGTGGGACTGTTTACATGGTGTCTCCTCATGTCTCTCATTCGGCCTCTCTCGAGCATGCCCATTCCCAGTGACGGAAACATAACAGGAAAAAAAAATTAAGTGCTTGAGTAAAATCCACAAAAATGCTGAACTATACGATTTTAAGATAATTTTGCTCTCTATATTACAATTGTTACATGCGTCCTCGCCCCTGCTGCTGCATCCTGACTACGATAATCAAGTTGAAAAATACCCATCGATGGCTGACCACCTGTCAAACATCTCCTCACTCGTCTAGAATAAAAAGGTATTTACCATAGCTTTCCCCCATCTCTATGTCCCAGTCATGTAGAAAATATACAAAATTATTCTCCAAATTTGCTCTCCCTCTAATTTTTCAGAAGTATTATAAAAATATACAATTCTCCAATAACAAAACTCTTAAAAGTCACATCTTTCATCTGTTAAATTATTCTCTCCATCCATCGCTTTTAAGAGTTGACACCTTGACAAAACAAGACACCTGAGCTTCAATACACAAACCTTCTCCTTGTCTTATACATTCATCATCATAATCATCATCTTCCTCATCATCATCATCGCCATCATCATCATTATCCTGACCCCATTCTGTCCATCACGCCACCCCCCGAAAATTCTGAAGTCTTAAATTTAATCCAGCTTATATTCCTCCTCTTCCTGATTTTGTTCCGCTCCTTCATCACTGGTCAGCGAGACGGTTCTCGTATTTACTAAGGATGTTGCGACAGCGGCCCAGTTCCTTCCGCATCTCTGCCACTTCCTGTCGGAGCGCGGCGTTCTCCCTCTCCAAGTAGGCGGCGCGCACGGAAATCTGGTTCTCCTTTAGACGACGGGCATCTCGGGAACGTTTTGCTGCTTCGTTGTTTTTATACCTCCTGGTCCAGTACTTCTCATCCTGGAAGAGCATAGACAAAAATAGCACATATTGATTATTTCAGTGTCTACAACCTTGATCTGATTACCACAGTTGATTAGGGAATTATTAAGTAGACGTAACTCAATGAAACGTTTAATCAACAGTCCGTTTGTTTCTCAAGGCGAGTGTCTAGTGCTCTTGTACAGCTGAACTCCTCTTACTGGTGATGTGGGTGTTTGGCCATGAATGAGTGTGGAACATGTTACTTTCACATATATCATCCACAGCACCAAGTTAATGTCTGAATGTAACTAAAATATACAAAAAACCTACCTGTCCACATCCATTCAACACACTCTCAAACATTTTCCATAAACCTCTCACTCTTGTTATCATCCTGGATGTAAATCATTCTGCTTTTACAACTAAAACCCTCTTACTACCAATTTACATATCTTATATACTATATTTACACCTATAGACCTTTTTCTTATATTAATTCCTATGTGTTGCTCTAGTGTTTATTATTCTGCTTCTTTGATACATTGTGTTCAGTGTGAAGAGCCATGTCTTAATGGATTAACATGTACTTTTTTAATCTGAGCATCAATTAGTTCAGAAAAGTGACGTTTAGCAATTTTAATTAATCAAATATTTGAAAATAAAAATAAGACCTAGAATTGATAACGTTTTCCCTTTAAATGTGTGGTATGTGCCTCATTGTAGCCTACAATGACTTCTCTCCTAAGGTTCAAAATAGACCCCGACTGCCTGAGATCCTCCTGCTGCTGCTGCCGTGAGCGTCTGAGTTCACTCACCTTCATGTTATCTGGCACCAGGATCTTGCGGGCCTTCTTGATCATTGGCTGGGGCTTGAGCTCCTCTTCACTGAAGGAGTGCCTCCTGGGGTCGAAGTTCGGCTGGCTGCTGGACATGGCCATGTCCGAAGGATCCATGTCAAACATTCCAATCACATCTGGTCCGCTGCCCGTGGGCGTCAGCAGAGGCGGACAGGAGGACGAGGAGGAGGAAGAGGGTGACTCGCAGGACTCATTCATACTCGTTTGACTCCCTGGAATCACAAGAAAGAGGAATTTTGTTTCAGATGTTTCTCACCAACCTGTTTTCAAACTGACACTGATTTTACAGTCTAATACATGGAGGAGCTGATGGCAGCAGGCCACTGTGATAATAATAGAAACACATTCAGCATGTCCTCCTGATGACCACCAGATGGAAGCAGAGAGCCACATTCTTGCTCTTATAAACAACAAACAACATTCCTTTACCCTTAACTGATCCCAAAGAACTGAGGAGGGTTTTCAATCAGCTTTCATGGACATCAAGGACACCAAGCAACAAGGGACGGCTAATGTTGGATATGCCCTGTAATGCCTACAATATAATATACTGTATGATTATGTTTAACATTTTTAGCATACAGATAAACAAAGTTACAGGTTTCTATAGTTTCTTTAATACAAAACACTCCAAAATCTACTTCGGTAACATAGATCACATTAATGTCAAACACTACTAATGTATCAGCTCAAAGAATTATTGATATTTATGATTCACTGTGGGCTAAAATACTGTTTATAATGATATATCCAATTCTGGACAGTTCCAATGTTTTTCTGTTTTCATAAACCACTGGTTTAAAGCATAACTATAGTCTCTATAAGCCTGGGAATTAGTAGAATCTTCTTCAGTAGCCGAAAGTGTAAACCAGTGATTTAACAGACTGACACACAACTACAGTTGCATGAAATCTATTGGTTCAATCAGTGCATGGCATTGTGCTATTGGCTTTTTTGTCAATCAAATCATTCAAAAATTCTAACAGACCAAAACCAACATCCAGAACTAAACCAATACAGAAATCTAAAAGTGGAAACGTTATGTAACTTTATAACCCTCCCCTATGGGGCTATACCTCACCCCACCCCCTTTAACCCATATAACTCCATATACAAATGTCAGTCAACATCCTTGTAAAAAAAAAATATATATATATATGGTGGTCAACTTGAATAAAATAAAAAAATATGAATTGTATGTTTTTTAATTGACTTGCTAGTTTGGGATGTGTTTACTTCAGAGTGATTTACTTTGACAAAGGGGTCCACTGTCATAAAGTATCAGGAGCTGTGGGATAGAGATAAACACAACAGGACAGCTATTCAGTACCACAACATAACTGATTGTGCATAAAATTAATCAGTGGAGATATGCAATATGGAAGCACTTTCCAAAAACAATATGAAAAGTATATATATGTGGTGTAATATCTCTTGTGGTGGTGGTGGGAGGAGAAATATTTTATCTGTAGGTCTGTAATATACAAGCAATGATATCATGAGTAGTGACTAGTTAATGTGATGGCTTACTGTCACACCAGGTGAACGCTATAAGGTGTGACCTGAACCTATAAGATGTTCCCATGTTCCACAGCGTCACCATAACACTGAAAAATTAAAGTGTTTTCATAAACACAATGATGAAATCAAGCCTATAATACAGGCTCAGCAGGTCTAAATGTCACTGAATCTTGATTTAAATAACAACCGATTTCTAATGAGGGCACATAATAAGTACTTTTTCTCCACTTGTGACTTAATCAGCAGGTTTCAATGGTCTCTGCTGCTTAAACCTGACAGCAGGAACTAGCGAGCTCAACCACCTGGTGTAGTGTGCTGTTGGAACAAAAACGTGCCAGCCCTCACTGCTCCTGTGGTACATGGTTGCCTCTCTCTGTTTTTTGGGAAGCTCTGAAATGCAGACCTGCAAAGTAGATTTGGTGCATTTTCATCCACGTGTCTCAGCCCTGAGTGAACAGGAGGCTTTTTTGCCTTTGGAAAAAAAAAGGGTCAACTATGTGACTAAATACGTTTCAGCACTCAAACAACGGCATTCCACAAAGGACTGAAACTGCTGTGAAGGCAAGCACGAGCCCTACTCCTTTATGATCATATATTCCATCGATGTAGCTGCATTTAACATTCATGAATTAGCCACTGGTTGGTTGTGTCCAGCTGGGTGAAATAATGAAAACTTACGCAAAGTCAAAATAATACTACCCTTTATATTTAACAGTATAAGACTTGTACATAAACATACAAAGGGGCTGGATTCAATCATCAATACATGGCAATTTGTCATGCAGTGTGAATGCACTATAAGTTTATGAGCATGTCTTTTGTCACTGATTTGGGTGGACTGGATTAAAGGTATTTGCGTCAGCCTCCTATGATATATAAAATTCTAGATATCAGTGTTTCAATATCGTTCACTGGAAATCAAATGTGCAATCTGAAGTCCAGCAGCTCAGGGAAACTCTTCCTGTTGCTCATTGTGTCCCTCCCCCTGTGGACTCCTCCCACATGTCCACTGGCCCTGCCTCTAGTTCTCTCACTCCAGTGCTCTCAGCCTCCGCACGTGTACCGACGCGTGCACATGGCTGTGGCGTGTGAAGTGGGGAGAGATTTAAAGACACGCAACCGCAAACACTCCACACAGTTCTCTCTCCCTCTCTCTGTTGTGACCCTGCTGCACATTAATAATTAGCTGGGAGTGAGTGCTGATTGTGTTGTACACTGCAGTACATAGATCACATGCCAAACTAAACCAAGCCTCCTGGTCACTGCTGTCAGACTGACTCATCAAATAGCTGAAGACGTCTATCTTTACTGCATCTTTTCTTTCTTTTTTTAACAAATCTCCACTTCTCCCTGATATACTGTATCACCCAGTTACTAATCCAGAACCATTGTGAAAACATGAAAAGCAAATTTAGCAGCCATTTCCAGACTCTGTGTGTTGTCTCTGTCAAGTTGACTTTGCATTTGGAGCCATGTGACTACTGTACCTCGTCTTCAGTTTGACCCCACAGGACAGAAAAATGCTTTGTCACCACAGCATATATTATATTCTAAAAGAAGAGTTAAAGTGCTGAATCACTAGCCCGTGGGAATGTTTTTAACACACCAAATAACCTTGATTGAATCTCAGCCATTACTGAATTGTAGAGTCTACTAGTTTCATATCAGTGAAAAGGGACTATTTGTTTCTTTCAGCTTGCAAACTCCACAAAGTTTCCTGCAACCATTTCCATGGTATTGCTGTTGTGAGCTGATATGGACAAACCTTGAAGAGTGAACTGTCCTTGTTCGTGTTTTTTCTAACTCTTGGGGTCAAATGTGTGTCTTATTCCCTCAAGAACAAAATGCTCCATGTCATTAAACTCACCATGCAGACAGTCAGTTCCTCCTCCAAGGCTCTGCGGCTGAGCCACCTCCAAACCAATGAGCGATGGGGAAGATGAGGAAGAGGGCGAAGATGATGCAGAACCAGGTGGGGATGATGGCGGTAGGCACTGGGAGCTCTGGCTGGGCACAGCTGATGGGGAGCTCTGCGAAGGGATCTGGGCTGAACTGGAGCTGTTGTTGTTATGCATGCTGCCCATTCCATTTTCGGTCAGAAACTCCTCCAAGTCCATGTACTGAAGCTGGAAGAGGCCCCCGTCTGCAGGCAGGGTGCGATCCCACAAAAGAGGCCCCAAAAACTGGTTGAAATTTCCTCCTCCATTTCCACTACCACCACCACCACCACCACCACCGCCACCTGATCCGCAGCCATTACTGTTATTACTGCTGCCTATTCCGCTGCCATTCCTCATGGGGCACACTCCCAATGAGTCCTCATCAAGGTCCAGTCTGTCTTTGTCTGGTAAAGAGTGGAGAGTTGAGTCATTATTGGTTCAGGATGAAGATGATGCAAAATAACTTTTGGTGCAACTTCAGCATCTTTCAGTGAGGTACAATTAAGTTCCACAACAAAATGTTTTTTTAGATTCTCTATTATGCCTCTGACAAATGAATGCTAATGTCAAATCAATTTATTTGTGCAGACCCGACTGGGACGGCAGGTAAATCAGTAAGTTACACCTAAACTAAACCTCCCACTCTTTCCATGCCACACACATAGAAATACACAATCACAGATGGAGCAGATGGTAGCTGAATTGCAGCATTAGGCAGGAGCTGAAACCAATTTGTTGTCAAAACATATACATAAGCTCCTCAACAAATCCCACAATGGCTGAAGACACGTTTTGGCACAACAAGCCACCGAGTGCATGCCTGCACAGCACTATGGCTCAACCAAAAGATTGGTATCACTCATTGTAATCTGGATCTTAATTTGAAGTCGCAGCAGGGATTATAATCCAGGTGAATACTCAGAAGGATCATAGAAGAGTCATCCTGGACATGTGTGATGGTGAATCAGACTTTTTGTGTGGAGACTGGTGCCATTAGCTATGACAAATATACTTTGTTACATAAAATGCTACATATTTCTAACACAACAACAGTAGCAGTGGGTGGAACAGAGGGGTATGATTTATTCATGCTCTGTCACTGCATATATTCAAGAGACCATGTCAGGTGCTAGTGCTGCACATTCAAAATGATAAACAACAAGCTAAGAAAGTGGTAGTTCACAAAATGGGGAGACTTTTTCACCTTTCACATCACAGGGGGTTTTTAAACGCTGGTCTCCCTTCATGGGGTGCTGCAGGAGGGATTTCAGACCTGCCATGGAGTTGAGATGCCCCCCTGTGAGGGAGCCTGCGGGCTGAGTGCAACTTCCAAACTGTGGGCTCGCGCCTGCTGGTAGGTCGGGGGTCGGAAGCTGGGAGAGCTGCCTGGACATCCTGGACCAGACGGGGTTGCAGAGAGAGGGAGAGAGAGAGAGAGAGAGTTTTGAGAAGTGTCCATGCAGAATAGAGCAACCATTGTATTGAAATTACAAGTATGACTACTGTATTAATGACAGTTTCATTACACCTAAACTCCCACTGAATAACACATGCAACTTTTACCTTTCCCTTGTGGGCTTCCTTATTTCTTCACAGGAATATTTTCATCGAAGTACTCCATTGTAGCAAAACTGTGCAGTCGATCAAGCTGTTATTCTCAGGAACAGTGTGGGAGGGACAGTCAGACCAGCTGAGTAAGAATAATGTCCAAGATATTTTAAAAAATTGCAGAGGCGTGAATAATGACTGAGACCCGCAGAACTGCACGGACAGGAAAATGTTGCAATTAAAAACTTGTAGAGTAATCTCCTCGAGTTAATCGCCCGCTGTTGAGGAAAAAAAAAGAAGAAGAAGACCCCTCCTCTTAACAAAACAGTTGCAAGCAGAAACCTCCGTCAAAACAAAACAATCGAAACGACGCGGCGTCCACAGAAAAACACGCACTCACAGCGACGAGAGCACTGGCTGAGTTGGTCAGATGACAACTTGTATTGGTGTTTCTCTGCTTCTGTGCTGTCGCGCTCTGCCGTCCGTCGGGGGGAGGAGGAGGAGGAGGAGGAGGAGGAGGGGTCGTTTCCTCTTTCTCTGTCTGTACTTTTGTGCATCCGGTGGATCCAGTCACGGGCGCACGAGCTCGGGTCTGTGTCTGGGCCGCGCGACGTCCACGTCCGAGCGTCCTCTCTCTCTCTCTCTCAGCTGGAACGGACACGGGAAGTTCACGTGACGTCACACCTCGCGGAACAAGCGAGCGGGGCGGGGACGTGTTTAACAGATCTCTGTCCTCGCTTATTATTTATGAGACACACCTACCCTCGTGCCACATCTCGAGGAGAGGAGGCTGTTTGTTTTGTCTGACAGGTACAAACATGGTGACTTCTCCCACTCTGTTCCACCAGCCCAGCAGTTCACATAAATATTAGTTTTAGCTTCAGTGGGACGAATAAACCGCCTCAGCGCCGCTGGGCCCTAATTGACCTCACAAACAAGTAATTTAATTAAGCACAGGATTAGTGGCTCAAAACGCTGCCCATCTCTTTTAGACCGTAGATTTGTGTCTCTATAATAATCAGTCAGAGCTGCATGGCTTTTCCAGTTTCCTTGTAATCCACTGAAAACGTGAGTGTGCCGTTTTTTCAGGCAAGAGGAACGCTACAGCACGTTGCCTCCCGGTGTACAATAGCTGTTCCACATCACGTGTACGAGGCACGCGGAGACCAGGCCTGGTCGCTCGCGGCGCTGGGTCCGATTGGCCGCGGTAATTCGTCGCTCCGCCCACGACGCATTTCTATTGGCCAGAAATAGGTCGAATGTACCCGCCCGCTCGGATTCCCCTCATGCATGCTCCTGCCGCGTGAGACCAGTTCGAATCACAAAAAGCGCGAGGGCTGTCTGGTCTATACTGTACATGCAGAGCACATGCAAAACACCGCGCGCCACAAGAATCCGCCTCTGTTTTTCCAGAGTTGGCTTGAAGGAGGTGACAAGTAAATGGCTGGTGGACTTAAGTCATCAAAGCCTTAGTGAAGTTCACAGAATCCACGAACATTATGCAATGAAATCAAGAGTAATATTAAATGTAGTGCCCCCCCCCAAAAAAGAAATAAGCTGTAACCACCTGCCCCCACCACGCGAGGCATGAGTAGATATGAATCATCATATTTTGTTTACAAGTATGACAGATTGATTTTATCTGCAAACAAACACAACTGCGCTTTTACACATTAACATGTCCTAGATACCAACAACTCCATCACACACAGGTCTGGCAAAATCACTCATGAAACTCAAAGACTGCAGCTGATTTTCCTATCATGACATCATTCAACAGAAATCACAGAGAGGATGCCATTGTCAAATAGTCTTGTGTTTTAGAACAGTGAGTTTATAGCTGACAAATTCAAGTCATATGCATTGAATTTAATTTTTAAAACACTTATTTCTTAGACAGTGTGTTTTATTAAATAGACATTTAACCAGTCATGATTACTCATGCTAGTCATGCTTAAGAATTTTGTTTACTTTGTGGCATTAATCTTGTAGTAAACAGCAGGCAGTCCCACAGCAATTCACAGTCATACAACACTCTCCCATCCACCCCCTATCAGTGCAAAATCCATGTGACTGCCTCACTCGTCCACACTGGGCCAAGAGTACTGTATAGATGGGTTTCATACTGCCATCTTGTGGAGCTAGGCGTGAAGAGTTTTCCATGTGAATGATTGAGAACTGTTCATTACATTGGAGAAATTTAGCCAATAACATAGATAAGCCTAACAACTTCAATGAAATTTATTGGTACATCAACTTCATCCTGAAATCCATTAAATTCGCATAGCGATATGAAATTCACATAGGACATAAACCTAAATATAATTGTAAAACCTCCAATACCGATTTTGGTAACAGCTACATCTTATTCATGTTGAGTGACTAGCAGTTTGCACCATCTTCTGGATATTGCAGTGGGTAACTTTCAGTTAGAATCAGAACCAGAAATGAACAGGAAAACAAATGATTACACTTAATGTTTATTCATTGCTGAAATATAATCAACTACTGACTTCTCAGTAAATAATGTGATAGAAATCTACTAAAACTATCATTTTCTTTAGAAGAAAAAAAAAACAAGGCTTGACAGGGGTATGAACATTTCATATGTGAATAAAGTGACAGGATGTACTAAAAACTTATCTTTCTTTAGAAGAAAAAAAAACAAGGCTTGACAGTAAGAATATGATTGCAACTCAGCAAAAAAGTAAAAGGTACAAGGGGTTAAGTATAAGATTGGCATGAAGGCTGATTGGGTTACACACATAAATACATGGAATATTACTTTTGTTTCTATTATGATAGGTCCTTGTCTTTAACACACCGTGAAGTACTGTAGAAATAATCACTGCTAAAAAGAGCATACAAATAACATGAGATAAACATGTGTTACAGTCCACTTGTTTAACCTGTTTTCAATCCCTTGGTATAAAAGCTAAGAATATCTCAAATAAATGAAGTAAAGTGAACATAATAAGCAAGGCTTTTTGTAAGTTTCTTCATTTTGGCAGGAGAGGGATCCTTGAAATGCTAATTACCAGCAACTTTAACATTTTATCTATATGTGATTAAATCACTAGGGAATATAGAGTAACTTTCAAATCAAGTTTTACACTACAAACTTCTGGGGATATACTGAATAAACCATCACATACTGCAGGAGTGATCTCACAACCTCAGCAAAAAACTTGACCAGAGAACAAACATGCACTGACAAACTATCAACAAAGGTTCTTTCCCCCCATGTCCCTACTCCTAATAAATGCACTTTACATTTAAAAAAAAGTCCTCAGAGCCTCTACGTGAACAACAACAAGACAAAGTACACAGCAGAGACGTTTATCATACAGCAAAAGGTGTAGCAGGGAATCTAGTTATGGGAAAGATACATTAGCAGGTCATTTCACCTAAACTTGTCTATTAACTGCACAGTGTCAGCCAAGCATAGTGTCAATGCACTTAAGGGGTTAATGATCCTATGCAAACAGTCTTTGTAGACACCTTCCAATATAAACTGGAAGAATTTCTGGTGATATTATATAGGATGTTCTACAGTAGTTGTTAACACACTCATTCAAACAAATCAGCAGAGTAGATGTCAACAGAGACACGAGGCAAATTCTCCTAAAGGTAGAGTTCGTCTTTTCATGTCCCTTTTTTTTCCACACCTTCCCATATTAGAACTGAAATATCCCTCTTGTATGCCACTCTATTCAGATACTAGGATGTTCAGTATCTGTATGGTCCCTGTAGGTATGGCATTTCCTCCTGACCCTCGCAGGTCTGTCTCTCTCCTGGTCTCTTTGAAAGCTTCAGCCTCTTAGCATCTCCTCTCTGCAGTCCTTTGGCCCTGCGGCGGCAGGACACCTTGTGCCTGTGGAGAAGTGTAGCATTCCAGAAGCGAGCGGAGCAGCGTCGGCAGGAGAAAGTCCCTCTGGCACGATGGGAGGCCCGATGGATGAAGGCTGCCAAAGGCCTGTGAGACTGCTTCCCACATACACTGCAGCTTAGTCGCTCCTGAGAGGTCGAGGCTTTATGTGGATGTTTAACTGCCATGTGAACTAGCAGTCCCGCTTTACGGGAGAACACAGAATTGGGGCATATGGGACAGCCAAAACGTTTCACAGGGACCTTGAGGGACGACAGGATCTGCACCTTCATTCCCCCAGTGTTGACAAGCTTATACCCACCACCACCTGATCCTCCTCCACGCCTAATTGTCAAACGAAGAGAGCCTTGTTTTTTATTTGACTGCCCTCTTATAGTACAACTTATCTTTCTCTTCTTTTTGCTTCCATCGAATCTGACTAAATCTTGGGATTCCCATTTATTTTCCCTCCAATCTCTCCTGTCGGACTTTTTTTTTTTCTTCTTGTGGCGTCTCATTTCATCGTTTGACAACTGGATGCTGCAGTCGAGGTGTTGGTGGGGCTGGTTACCTGACTGATGATGAGGATGATGGTGGGAGTGATGATGATGGTGATGCAGATGATGATGTTCAGTGGAGGGCAGTTCCGTGAGGGGCTGGAACGGGGCTGTGGTGTGCAGCGTGCGGCTACGGGATCCTGCTGGATATATGTGCTCTCCTTTCACCCCGGCTGGGGAGTGAGGGTGCTGGGGGGGCATGATTGTAGAGTTTGGAGGCAGAGGCTGGGAGTAAGATGGGGCATTAGAGGCTGAAGTGTGGGCTGCTGCAGCATCATAAAAGAGGGGAGAGTACCCAGCTGGAGGTTGCGGGGGAGCCTGTTGGTGGCTATGAGTGACAACGCTAAGACTCTGCCCTCCGTGGCCCTCCGCGGAAGGGGCCATCTGCAGCAGGACGTTGGTGGCAGCCTCGCTCTCTGATGTCGACTGATTAACATCACTCCCTCCTCTGTTGTCTCCAGATCCACTGCTGCCTTCCTGCGGGTTAGACGGCTCAGCGCGGGTTATTCCATGCTGCGACTGCCTATGTCGAGTGAGGCTGTTGGAGTAGGCAAATGCTTTCCCACATACCTCACAGCAGAAGAGCTTTTCGCCCCCGCCTTCATGCACCGTCTGGTGATGAGCAGTCAGATGGAAGTGATGGCGGAAAGACTTCCAACAAATCGCACAGGTGTACAGCCGAGGTGGAGGTGGGGGC
>OMNW01008032.1:24214-37156 GCA_900303245.1 Selene dorsalis
GGCTGTGGCTGGGGTGGGGGTGGAGGCTGTGGCTGAGGGTTGGTATCTTGAGGTTTGACATCTTGTGGGTAGGAGTAATAGGAGGAGGTGCTTGGTGCTTGGTTCTGGCTCCTGTCTTGGGCCACGCTACATTGAGGGTTTGGGTTAAAGCTGTTAAGGTTCTCCGCAGCTGGTGTCGTGGGCACCTCTTCCAGCTCCCCTTTCTGGTGGAGTTTGCTGTGCCTCCTGAGGCTCTGGGAGTAACCAAACTCTTTCCCGCAGATGCTGCATTTGTAATTCTTTGCCCCAGAGTGGACTGTTTGATGCTTGCTAAGGTGAAAAGCTTCTCTGAAATACTTTCCACACACAGTGCAGTGGTGGGGCTTTTCTCCAGTATGGATGCGGTCATGCCTGCGCAGGGTCTCACGACGTGCAAAGCCCTTACCACAGACACTGCAGAGGTGAGTGCGTGGGAGCCCGCTGGGACCCATTCTGGGGGTGTATTGCCTACGTTTCGGAGGCTGTCCACCAGCTGCAGGATCTTTCTTAGCTCTGGGTTTGCGGGGACGTTTAGGTTTGGAAGTTGTATTCTGTGGGTTGGTGCTCATTGCCTCCTGACTCCCATCACCTCTGAAATTCTTATCCATACCAGATGTGGATGAAGGTGAGCCCAGAGGACCTAAACCAAGACCACCTAGTAGACCTCCTATGATGTCTCCCCTATCATCCCCTCTATTTCCACTGTTACTAGCTGCTGTTATAGCAGAGATCGCATTATTGACAGAGCTAGTGACATCATCCTCTGAGTCATCCAGAAGAGAAGAAAGGGGCAGGTGGGGCTGTTGCTGTGGATGGTGATGCTGGCTGTGGCTCTGTGAGTGTGGATGCAGTGTTGGGGCCAAGGGTGCCTTTCTCAGAGCAGGGCCCGCCATCCCACTTCCACAGGGGGAGGCACCAGAGTAGCATGGAGATGGATTACCTTGAGAACGGTGGTCATCATGGTAGCCTGTGTAACGATTCCGAGAGTAGTCAGTGGGGTATTTACCATCTGTTCTGTCCCTGTCATTTGAATTCCCACCCCTTCCAGACTGAAACAGACCATCACATCCTAAACCTGATTTTGGTTCTCCTTCCCCCACAATGATTACACCATCTTCTTCCTCAGTTTTCCCATAAATAACCCCTCTATTGCTCTGATAAGTTCCCCCTCCTCCATTACCTCCTCCACCCCCTCCCCCGACTCTGTCCTCACCATCAGTTCCTGTCTTGCTGCCCCGTTGTTTGGGTCCCCTACCTGGCTTGCCGCAGGTGCCTGAGGCAGCATGGTTGAGTAGAGAGGTGCTCTCACGGAAGGCACGACCACAGGCGGGACATCGGAATGGCTTTTCCTCATGTATCTTCTCATGGCGTGTCAGTGACTCTCTACGATTAAAAGCCCGAGAGCAGGTGGAGCAGCCATATGGGCGGGCTGAAGAATGTATAACTCCATGTTGCAGGAGGTGCCCTTTTTTCTTAAAGCCTTTGCCACATTCAGGGCAATGAAATATTTTGTCTGGGCTAGGACAAGAATTGGGAGTGGGCTGGGGGGTTTCTTGGGTCGAATGGGGAAGGCTTGGGTCAGACTGTGTTTTTATATGAATGGGGTTTGGGCCAGTAGTGGCAGTATTGCTAGTACCTGCTGTGGTTGGCTCATGCATGCGCAAATGCCTGCGAAGGCTTGAAAGGTGAGGGAAGCTTTTGCCACACTCCCCACAGCTATAAATGGACTCTGAATCTGACCCTGTGGGGTTTGGCTGCATTGAGCTCTGGTTATCAGATTTAGAAAGGTGTGAATTGTTAGTAACCAGTACTGAGGCAGCAGTGGAAGAGGGAGCAGAGGAGGAGGAGGAAGAAACTACTGATGAGGATGAAGATGATGAGGCAAGAAGGGATGATGGGTCTCCACCCATGTTTGACATACCAACCCCACTCCCAATTAAAGCTGGAGGCTGACCATGACTCAGCCCTCCATTACTGCTAGAGCTGGGATTACCACTGTGGCTGCTGTGGCCATGATTGCTGCTGCTATTACTACTGCTATCAGATTTTCTCTGTGGCAAATAGCCAGCCATAGCTTTCTTCCTCCTACTGCTGCTACCACTACTACTGCCACCTCCACTGCTTTCCGCTTTACCGTCATCCTTAGATAAGGATAAATGAAGTGGCAAGGGGAGGGGCAAGCCTGCTTCCTGCTGCATCAGAGAAGCTATCTGATTTGATGAGAGGACAGGGATGCCCTGGAAGTCAAAGCCACCTAGGGATGAGGGTTGGGAGCCTGGGTGGAGCGGGTGGTGAGGATGAGAATGAGAATGAGGATGGGAAAGGGTGTGAGGCGGAAGCTGTTGCTGCTGGGGAGGCTGTTGGGGGTTCTGCTGCGGCTGGGGAGTGGAGTGGCCATGTGAGTGCGAAGAATGCAAAGCAGGAGGCGGAGCGAGGCTAGAACTAGGCTCCCCACCCGTCTGACTTAAACCTATTCCTAAGTGGTTATGGGTTCCCTGTTGAACAAGAAATTGCTCTAAACTAGCATTAGCAGGCACCCCAGAAAGAAAA
Source organism: Selene dorsalis (assembly GCA_900303245.1). Lineage (NCBI taxonomy): Eukaryota > Metazoa > Chordata > Actinopteri > Carangiformes > Carangidae > Selene > Selene dorsalis. The sequence goes on from OMNW01008032.1 coordinate 26,783, forward strand.
TACTGATTAGCAGCTAACATGCAACTAAACTGTTGGTGAAGGCTCCGTGCATCAGACTGGGCCCCAACCAACTGGTGTCCCAATGAGCTGACTGCACTGCTGCTGGAGGGGTTATTAGAGGTGGCCACAGAGGTTGAAGGGGAAGGAGAGGAAGAGGAGGGACCGGGTGATGCCTGGGGGACAGAGAGGCCAGGATGCAGAGGAGGAGGGGGTGGAGGTGCTGATGTTACTAATCCTCCTAATCCCCCAGCACTCCCACTACTGCTACTTCCCCCAGCAAAGTGCTCAAAGCGGCCTACACCTGGGTGTAACTGCTCCTGTGCTAGTGCTGCCTCAGACGGGTGGAAAGAGCGCAGGAACTGTGGGTAGCCTGAAGAATGGCTTGAGCTGCTGCTGCTCATCTTGCTTGACTTTGAACGAGAGCTCTGAGATGAGGAAGGCTGTTGTTGTAAAGGTGGAGGAGGAGGGGCACTCATCTTGGCAAAAATGGAGGCAGAATCAGAAAAGGCGTTACCTCTAGACCCCTGCAGGGGGCCCAAGCCAAGTCCAGACAGAAGAGCTCCAGAAGACTCAGCCTGCTGCTGCTGCTGCTGCTGGAGTTGATGCTGGTGAAGTTGCACTTGCTGTTGATGCTGTAGTTGTCGATCTAAACCAAGGCCTTTGAACTGGTGGGCCTGGTGCCCACTTAACATCTCTATAATGTCCAGATTGTATTTTCCAAATTGGAACATTTCCCACTCACTGGCACATGGGGGTGCAGGCGCCAAACCTCCAGCGCTAGGAGCGGCAACAATGATCCCACCACTGACTAGTGACAAGACAAACAAACTTTACCCTAAGGGTGAGGCTATGCTACTTTTTCAGAAATACTTGAATTACAGCTTTAAATCTTAAGTTTGTTTCTCCAGATTGTTTACTTCTGGTGCTGCTACTCCCTCTTGATCATCCACTGCCCACACTCTACTTCCAAAATGAGTGGGGTAGCCAGGAAGGTGAGTTTATGATCAAAGGCTAAAAGTGTCTTTTTGACAAGTAGATGAGTTCCACCTAATTTCAAAATTGCTTAGAGTAGCTTTATTGAGAAGCAGTTCAAATGGCTTCTTCTTGTTTCCTTTGAGAGTTACAGCGTTGATATTTTCCTTCATCTAAGATTCCTCATCCGTGTTCAGCCAAGAAGTTCCTATAGCTGGAAAACAAAATTCAAACAGACGTGAAAGTCATAGAGGGGAACAAGGTTATTATATATAATAACATTTCACTTAGTGTCTGTCAGGTTAAGGCAAATAGGCCTTAAAACTATAATAAGGTGCTCTTTCCAAGTCTGTAGTGTAACATGACAAAATCTAGACATGTACCCCATGGTCCACGTTCAGTGGAAATATAATTTAATCCATTCAGTACTGTTTTTACAAAGTCACAGTGCTTATAGCAAGCAGTGTGATGCAAGAAGATATTTATGACATTTTTGCTTCTAAATGTCTCTTATACTTCATACCACAAATGAATACTTGGTATATCAGGTTTTAGTTATCACTAGATTCTTGTTCATTGTGCTCTTTGTCCACCAAAGGTTTAAACCAATGAGCCACACCGCTGCCATGAGAAACGTGACCACGATGCACTTCAATTTCTAGTCACAATGGAAAAACTGTATATGTTCAATAATATTAGGTGAAAAATACAAATCTGAACAACTCAAGGTATCTCTTTATAGATATTCCTACTTTTACAATATGCATAGCCAAAATTTTAGATTTTATAATAACTTACCATCATGTGGTTCTGCTGGAGTGCAGCACAACCAGAATTGTTGCATGAATGCCAATTCTTTTTTTTTCTTTAGGTTCATATTTACTAAGGAGGCAAAAGTTATTTTCAACATTCTTGGTGTCTACAAATAGCTGTTCATACTGGGTTTCTGCCACAAAAGCAGGGGAGAGGACATAAAGGTAACCTATTCATCATTATCAGCTACCTTGGAGATTTCATTACAGTATTGAACACTGGCCTTCACTCTTACATGCTGCAGCAGTTCTGTCACATACATTATCCGAAATAGTTTTTTAGGAAGAGGCACAGACAGAACTGAGGTGTGGCAGCGATGTATGACAAACCACATCATACAGGAGACGTCTCGCTTTTGCGCAACTGCAGGTATGTGTCAGTCAGTGTGTGTGTGTGTGTGTATGTGTAACTGATTATTTGGATTATACCCCCGCAACATTTGATCACTTATGCTGTCACAATTCTATAATTCATGACTTGTAATTGTTACCATAAGGAAGTCGACTGTTTCCCAGACTACAGTTTGTGTTGACAGAAAATCCAATTATCACATGAGCAAAGATTAAAGTATGCATTTGCCAACTTGCAGCCAGTAAAATAACTTCTCATACTACAGTCTATGTTTCAAGTTGAGTGATTTCAAAACTATAGCTGAAGACAGTCTGCACTGCAATGTGGATTTCTATTAGATATATATATTTTTTTAATATGTGACTGTTGATATTAAGGTTTTACTGCTGCACAGTGTTTTTCCTCAGGGGGTGTAGAACAATTTGACAAAATCAACCATCATACTGGCCAAAAAAAAAAAAAATAGCACATCAGAATATATAATTATTACTCATTAGGATGGCAGCACACATCAGAGAATGATTATAATGTATTCAAATACCGGTCAAAATGGTGATTATTTTCAATCAGTCCTTTTTTAAAACTTGACCAGCACTTTTTCTTGTCGGGTTTGTTCTGCTGACCTTCTACCATTGCCTTGTTTTGTGTCTTTGTTTATTACCAGACAGATTCAATAGGAAACTACCACAGTATATACAATGTATATGTACAACAAAATATGTAGGATTTTTTTGTTATCATAGAATTATCTGCCATGGGCCTGTGCATACTGGGAGTAATTAGACAGTGCCACTTCCTGTGTATTACCTTTTCAAAGGTTGAGAGCAGATAACAAGAAAAATCCATTGATACTTCACATAATCCACTGTGGCTACAGTGGATTATGTGAACTATTATGTGTATTTTGTACATTTTTATTCATATCAACAGCACTTACCTACTTGGTGCAGATACTAAACACCTTTTCCTTACACTTGTATTCACTATGTGCACTTTGCAAATACTGATATCTAATCTAGCGCCAACTACCCACAAAATGGATCAACTCTATGCAAATGAACTATAAATGCAATTCTTAACGCCGAAAAAGAGGAAGAATAAAAACATGTAACTGTTGCATTATGCATAATTCTTAAACTGCACGAAGGTAAGTTGTTGTTTAGGGTTGTATTTCACATGAATGTAAAAGCCTGAAAAGTGCACTGACTTCTGTAGAATCACTCACTTTCTCATTTTGCTCACCTCGAGAAATCTTACCGTTTCCTCTAATCGATGCGATGAACCTAGCGGGGAGGGAGCTCCCCTGGCAGATGAGGGAGATAATCTATCGCATATTTCACTGCCTCTCATTTTAATGTAAATCAGCAATCCTGTGAAGAGGGAGAGAAAAGCTAAATTAGATTATTACACACCAGTATCACACTCGTAGTGCACAATGTAAACATTAGCAGTGCGTTTCAGACGCAAGTAATAACGGATGCACTAGAGGTGGCATCCTGTAATAGTATTGGCTAACATTTGGAGAAAAAAAGGAAAACATTGGACGCGCTTGGATGCAAAACTTCACGGTTCTCCGTTGCATCATATTTTTTTTTTTTTTTACACTCTGGCTCAGCGTGTTTAGCAATTTGGTGCCCCACGCAGTGTAGAAAGCCACATTTCCACGGTTGCTAACGTTAGCCATCTGTCCAAACCGCATTATTAAAAGCAACGCCGACGACCGTTAACATTACGATGCTAGCATTAGCATATACATCTGCGTAACCTATATTCGGCAAATGTTTACCTACGCATCCAGTTGCGGAGCACGGTTGCAGATGGATGAGGCCTGTCACGCCTTCTTCTGATTGCCTAGCTAGCTATCACCGCTTCCATTTCTGCGTGCTGTTTTCCAGTCGTTAGCCAGAGCCATTTTCACTGATGCTGAGCTGGGTGAACGCGAACACCGTGCCCCACAGAAATCAACGCCGACGGGTACGACAGACGCCTCCTCGCCATTTGATTACGGCACTTCTCACCGACAGGGAGCTTTTCATAAAGATTTCGACGGCCGAGAAGGATTTGGATGGTCGGTGATAATATTTTTGGGTAAAAGTGAGTGACGTGTGCTCCCTTAACATTGGTCCTTTCCGGCCCTTGTAATATTTCCGGGTAGCACCAGCGGGGCTCGCGACTGATTCACCGTTTGGTTACACACTGGGCTTAGACCGGGGGATCCTCGTCCACAAATGTTGTATATTCACAGAAACTACACCGACTCCACTACAAAACTCCCGTGTCCCATTATATGAAGTTGTCCAGTGTCTGCGGGAGGTGAAGGTCTTTTCCCCCACCAGCCTACATTAAGGGCTCATACATTATGGGCCTATTATACAGTAGGAAAATTATTACACAGGCTGTAACGTTTCTCAAAAATGCCTGATGTGGAAACTTTTATTTGTTCTTCTAATAAGATATTTACATCCCACTGATGCAAGATAACGTTATTTGGGAATAGGCACAGAACAAACACTAAGTTGTGTGCAAAAGTTTAAGACACTAAAAGTAAAGATAGTGCATTCAAATAATAAATAAATAAAAATAATAATTATTATAAATAATTCATGAAATAATTTATAAATGCAGTAAAAATTGAAAAAAAAAAATCTATTAGATCAATATTTGGTGTGACCATGCATTAGAGCAGTAAGTTTCCCTTAGATGTACTTCGGTAGGTTGATCCAAATTTAGAGAGTTGCCTCAGTTCTTCATTGTCTTCATGTATTCTCACATAGACTCCATGATATTAATAAATGTCTCATAGACGTGTGTTACATCTGACTTAATGTAATAAATACAACCAATACTCCTCTATTTCCAGTCCTTGCTGCTCTTAATATCTCACAACATGACAATATAGTACTTACATTTATGCAGCACTATATGTGCTATTTTCATATTTAATATCTATATCTTATATTTTACACTGTCTTTTTATTCTATTTTAAAAAGCAGACACATTAACATATTTCACTGCACATTGTACTATGTACAAATGTGTATTTGACAAATAAATCTGATCGTATCTTACATTTGAGTACTTTAAAAGCAAATGGTCACAAATCGGCAGACACCATTGTTGAATATGACAATTAAGAGTTATACAATGTTTGGTAACAATAACTAAGTAACTTGTGTTCTTCTAAAAGTGGAAGAAAAAAAGGGGTACAGTCCAGACACTTTCCCTCAGGATGAGTCATAACTTCACTCAAAGATTTGGTGCAATCTTCTCAATCACAGAGATATGAATAAACGCAGCGCTTTTCTAATTTTAAGAGCAGTAATCACGCCTTGGGTATGATGCTAATCATGTGCATGAACCATGTAGAGCACAGAATCTGTAGTTCTGGGCAATCACAGCTTTTATTCATACAAATACATTTGAAATCTAAACATTAAATTGTCTTTTCTTTCAAACCTGCCATCTGTCTCAGCTTTATGTTGCTCACAAGCGGTGCAAGATTTGTGACACATCTGTTTTCACTTCACTTCACAGGTACATCATTTATTAAAATGAATGGTGACAGCTGCTGGACTGTGTGGGCAGGTTATCAGTCATGATACTATACCTGAGAATAGTTAGTGCCACTTGAGTATTGGTTTGTTCTGCTTTCTCTAGTATTTTTGCACATATGTTAAACATCCTGTGGAGGCACTTGGTGTGAGGGTTATGTTGTTTTACACTGAAGAGTAAAGCCTTCATTAACAATTTGTCTCACAGCTGAGGAGCTACTGAACCTCCTGCTGGTGAAATGAGCAAATTACAATGATTGTGATGCATCAGAAGCAGCCAGTGCCTAAATCAAACACGTTTCTCTGCCCTTTGTGCTGCATCCTGTAAAAATCATTTCTGTGTCAGTGCAATGTCGCCACCTGTTCTTTCATTTAAGCCTTTATATGTCTCAGTGCAATAAATGTATTCACATGAGGGTTTAAATATGAGTAAGGATCCAGCAGGTACGGTATAATATAACTCTGATGGTCGAGAGCCGTGAATTACATGAAGACAATCTCACCTTTTCATTTCATTTAAAAGCACACTTGTACACTCCCACTGGTGCTGTATAGTCTTACTGTGGCTTATACAACATCTCACAGCCCAGTGATGAGGGATTTTATCATAGACGGGCTCTGTGTGCTCAGTAACCTATACTGAAGACTAAAAGCTTTTTGTTAATACACATCCTCTGCTTCTGGTTTGTCCCTTTATAGAATAACAATATTTTGTCTTGTGATTATTTTTAGAATCCCAATTTCATAACAAAACTGCCACTGACCAAGCCATTGGTCTCAAAGCTGTGGCTTGCTGCACACACATATGTTAGTCTGGTCTGTCATATGTTAGACATATGTCAGACACGTCTTGGTTGGAAACTTGGCCTTAAAATGAGTCATTTTTGCAAAAAACAAAACAAAACTACCCCAGGTCAGTAACAATCGCTGACTACCAAGCAATAACAAAGGAAGGACTTTAAATTAATTCCATGTCTTCTTCAGTTGTGTGTTTCCACCTAATACTTCATCTCCACAGCTACAAGTCAGTCGACCACAACAGTGAAATCCGGTTTACACATGAATGAATCAGCAATAATTCAACAACACAACATTCAAAGCATTAGCTTTTCAGATCTGAGTAGTTTCAATCTTGAAACTTTGTGTTCTTACAATAATATACAGTATCGTTATCTTTAAGTGACTTTTTTTTACTGCAGAGTTTTTCCTTACAATAGAGTGTTTATATTATAGTATTTGAATAGTTATTCCACCATTGAAAATGTGTGTGCCATGGCATTTCTGGCAAGACTCTCAGTTTAATTCCATCACATAAAATTAGTCCCACACATGATAGTGCAGAATTAATACTGTGCAACCAATGAACATAGATGTCTATCTGAAATGTGCTATATTGTGAAATCCTGAAAGCTTTGAGCAACTAGACACTATGGAATGTTCAGGTATTATCACATCTCTTTAAAATGCATGAGAGCAATATTTCCCTCAGACATTAAGTATCATTTGAAACACAGCTGTGAGTCATACAGTTTACAGTGTTAATAAAAATATTGTTAAAGTAACATGCATTCTGCTTCACTGTTTGACTCTTTCAGAAAATAAAATAAAAAGCCTAATGGTTAAGAATTGTTTTTAAAATGTTCATACTAAGATAAACAGGAATACAATATTATTAAGTGACAAAATGAAAAGTGCTTTATTGGTAATGTAAGCATAAGCATGGTTTATGTGCCAGAGGAGCAGATGCAAATTGCAGGGTTTCCATCACATTTTACTGTGTGTCTGTAAGAGCAACTTAAGTGGATCAGAGAAACTGTTCTTATTTTACCTTCACTGAAGTAAAAAAAAAAAAAAATCATTCATAAATATTAGTGCAAGAACACTCATGCTCTGTAATGAATGACAAAACATTTTTTCCCACCAACTTTATTATACAAATTCTTTGTTAGTCCATGTCGTATCCAAGGGGATCAATGCATTGAACAATAACAAAAGGGTTGTTAGAATTTACAGGCATGAAAATAAATCCATGAATTTCATTACTGGACATTGTCCCTGTCCATACAATTGACTGTTAGTAATGCTTTACATTTAAGGTGGCCATAAACCATCCTTGCTTTAAATGAATTCATAATGGTAAAAACACACACCATATTCATTCATTTCCCTCTGAAAACTAGCTTTTTTTCGCTCACTTGCCTGTGTATCAGTTCTCAGTTGTGAAAAAGAAATAACTCCTGTAGCCGTGTAGGAAGCTACGACAATAGAAAGACAACAAAATGTTATGAGTTTGGCACTGTACAATTCATTAAATACTAACACATAATTTGTTGAATCCTCAAATTAATGTCGAAGAGATCACTCAAAATATTCTGATTGTACTAGCTATACAAAATACAATACTTGCACAAATTAGATTAACCATTTATAAAATTGTGATAATGAGTTTCGATGGATATGGCTTAGTGAGATATTACAGACTTTGCTACAGACCTTTTGTGGCTCTATTAAAAAAATCTAAAACTACTGTGTGTCATCTGTCCTATTTCCCTGAAAAAGACACTGCACTCAAAAGCATTCAGGTGTCCGTCAGACCTCTGTCTTTCTCCAATCTGTATAATAAACATTCATCCGAACACACATACATTATGGCGTCATAGGTTTTGTGTGTACAACCTATTGTTAAGTTATTGGGTCAGGCGGCTGCAGTAGGCCACATCAGACTGTCTCTGGTCTGGTGGCGTTACCAATTCCTGGCCCGTCCCGAACGCATCTATCCTCTCGGTGGCTGTTAAAACATCTTCGTCTACACATACACGTTTAGAAGGCTGCAGATTTTTTCAATAGATGTTTTTTGTACCAGAGTGGAAACCTAAGTAATCACTTGAGATCAAGAAGTCATAAGGCCGATGTCTAGGCACAGTCCATACAGCTGGAAAATAGGCCATTTAAGCACTAATGACCGTAAAATCCAGGCATACTGTAAATGCCTCTCAATGAAATGGAGCTGGCATGCATCAAGATTTGGAATGTTTTTAAAAACTTGGATTTATGACCAGATGTATGAAAAACCAACTAGTCATGATAATGCTAGTTATCTAAAAACAATAAACACTTAAATCCCACCAAGTAAAAGAACATCACATCATAAGATAATTGTTAAGAATAACCATAACAGTTATAATAATTATTAATAATAACACTCCATCATATTCATAACAACTACATTTAGCACTGTGTATAGGAAGATTGTCCAAATGAAATCTGTGTTTCTGCTTGTCAGCATTTTTCTTTGTCTCTGTATCCTTTCACATGACTGAACAAAAATCCGAGCAATAACGCGTTCCTTCTTTGATCTGCCGTAATCATCTCTGATTTTTGTTGATTAAAAATAAAAAAAAATCCTCTCTCGATACAATAGCTCGACACATTGATCAGTCACACTTTCGGCTGTGCTCGTACAGAATGTAAACCTTGAGGACACGATACAAAAGGTTTTTTGTATCTGGTGCAAATATCAGGGGATAGATTTGTGCAAAGTTTTGTCTCTGTGTTTCTCTTTGAACTGTGCTTAAATTGCTCTTGTTTTTTGTACACATTAATACTTAATACATCATGACAATATCAACACAAAATCAAGAGAAAGAGATAGCATTTTATATGGACCACAGATATCACATACTACAGTATATAGGATAGGATAGCCCTTAGTATTGATAATAAGCGTTGTTATTGATGAAGATTTTTTTTGTCTCTTTTCAGTTTTTTTTGTTTTTTTGTTTTTTGTTTTTTGAACTCATACTGGCTGGAGTGCGTTATGATACAGCAAGGTCTTCGTCTTGAGGATGGGAAGGGCTTCCTAACCATCTGAGTCTCTTACGGCATACGTAGCCATGCAGGAGAAGGCCTCGGGTCGCCCCTCGCTCCTGACTCAAGAGGTTTTTGACTTTGCTCTGAAGCCAAAACCTTTGACTGTACAAAACATCACTGACTTGTATAATCTGTCACCTGGCGAGAAGAATAAAATGGTGATTGTCAGACCAGCTTCTTCTGTGGTTTTTTCTTTGTATTTCCATAAATGGCTTTGAAGGACAGTTGTGTAAGTGCAACCTCTGCGTCATGGTCTATTCATTTGTGCTCTGTAGAAAAACCCTTTGCTCCTTATACACGACCTACATTAAAGTAAGTTGCCTTTTTATTGACAAACTGAACACACACGTCTTGTTCTGTCATCTCTTGACTCGTGTGTGTTTATGTCAAGATTTTTAGTAATATTGTGTCTGATGGCTCTATAACATTTGGTAGCCCCACTGCTTTTAAAGTTAGGTCCTGATCTATAGATGGGAACATTAGGGCAAACTTACCCATAATGTAATCTAACATCAGTTTACACTGCTGTAGAGTAACAGTGATCAGAGTGTGAGGTCCTCTGGGGATTTGATCTAAGGTCACATGGAAAACTAGGCAACCCAGGCATCAGATTTGTAATGTGGGTATGTCCGCAGTTTAAATCGGGCGCGGAGTCCTGCCAATAGTGTCAGGCTGCTGTGTCCTAGTCAGAACCAGCAACCAACCCCATCACCTCCCCCTTCCCCTTCCCCCTGTACCTTGTCCACTCATTTACAAAGGAAGCAACAAAAAGCAGTTCAGTGTCCCCCTGTGTCAGGGTGAGGTTGGGTCAGTGCA
>OMNW01008034.1:7309-32768 GCA_900303245.1 Selene dorsalis
TGAAGGTTTTTTTTTTTTTTTATCTATGACTGCTGAACTTTTAAGTTGCACTTAAAACAAGTGAGGAAAGAAAAATCCATAATGAGCTCCGAATCAATCTGTGTAAATGGCCACATATTGGACATTTGTCAGAAGCTATTAGCAAAAGTAGGCTAAAACAACACATCTCTCTTCTGCACATTTAATTAGCACTTCTTGCAGCTGTAAAGGTAGCGGCTTTCCGCCTAACGCACCATCTGTTCTGCCCTGACACCATGCAGAGGATGGAACAATGGAGGATGGAGTGTTTGCTCTTAGCAATAGTCTGGGTAACACTGAATTCAAATTACAATGAATATTAAACTGTGCAGTGCACATTGTGGGGGGTGGGGGGCACAACAGAGGCCAGCACTGGCCAAGTGGAGCCAAATGAAAGTCATTTAGCCCTGCCCCATTGCTTACAGCATGCAAAGTCCCAGTGATTTGGACAGAGAGAGACAGGGGACATCGATCAGAGTGAGGGGGCTCCCCACCACCCAGGCATGAAAAATCACCATGATTAAAGAAGTTGATTGGAGTAATTAGACAGCTCCGAGCACCCACAGATTTCCCCCATTAACTCATGATCCGGGAAAATGAATTGCTGTGGCCCAGAGACCATCCTTACACTGATAGTCATCGATTTGAAGAGGACATGTCTATGTGTAGGGGATCGGTGAGTGTGTTTGTGCGTGTTTGTGCTCCTCCTGTCTGCAGGGATGTCTCTGCATTTGGTATCCGAAGAGCCTTTTTCCACAAGTTGTCCCCAGGCGCTGCTGCACACCTATGAAACTCTGCAGCCATCAATCCTGCTGCAGAGAGCACAGAGAGGCAAAGTGACGCCAATGTAGTTAGTAAGATTGAATGGTGCTGGGAACACGGGAAGGCAAGCCCGAACACCCCCACATTTCTATTTCAGGGGCAGAATTAAAAAGACTTACCGAGTGCCACAGTGACGCTGCCACTGTGGTTTAACTCTCATGTGGAGAGGATTTTCAATTGATGCTCTCTGGATTCAGATTTTCTGGTTAGATAACATACAGACCAGACAAAGAGAAGCAAAGAAAGAGTCCACCTTTCTCTCACGACATAAAGCTGCCCTTTTCACCTCCTTCACAGTGCAAGCAGATCAGTGTTTATAACACAACACAACAACACTTTCTGATTGCTCATCTTTGCACAGACTTTCGTTAGGCTTGAAAGCCCCACAGTGCAAAATGGGTCATTGTTCCTGAGATGCTTTCTCCTCCAATTTTCAGTCTTATAGGTCACAGGCTTATCGTCTTATGACGCAGGCTTTGGCTTGCAGAAAAAGCTCCATCAGTGCAGATATCATTATGTGCTCTGGTCTTGGAGGCTCTGAGCGCAGCTCTCTTAATAAGACCCTATAGCCACTCATATCTCTTGCAATTCAAAGTGTCACTGCAGATGTCACTAAAGCAATACAGTGGCAGTAGTAGCCACAGTGCAGCATCGTAAATTCAGTGAGACATCACTGTGTCCTTTTATACTTGTGCCTGGTTACACCTCTCTACTCAGCTTTAAAACAACAGATATTTAGTTTCAATACAAACTTCTAGCATTTTTTTATGCTCTGTGAAGCAGGAACAACAATATCTTCCCTCTTCCTCTTTATTTAAACAACTCTTCCAACTGGTGGCACACACCATTTTATGTATGCATTAGACAGGCACACACTCTGTTTAATAAGTGCATGCATTGTGGAGATGCATATTCTATTTGTGTGTTTAAAGGCAGCCTGCCGACTGGAGTGTGCAAGAGTGAGCAAGGCCCTGTGTAGAGAGCTCATTAAGAGAGGGAAAAAGGCTCAGACACCACAGGAGTTTGAATCATGCACAGTCATTATGGCTCAATTAGCACTGAAAAATGTCCATGAAATAGAGTCTGAACCCTTGTATGCAGAGTAGGCAGAGTAGACCTTAAGCCTAACATAAGTCAGTGAGTAAAGTTATCATAGGGTAGCCAGTTGCCAGAGTTGTTGAACAGTAGATATTAAGCCTCACGCTCCTCCAGACAGATGTTATGTATAAATGACCTCATGTTTATGACCTCCAGCCCAGCTAATATACACAAAAGGCCAATGTTCCCCACAGTGGTGGAGCACTCAGTGTGCCAGCGAACAGGAGATGCTGCCTGGTCTTGGAGAGCTAAATGAACAGACTCCTTTAATGGCTGAGCTTCTCTAATTGGCTCCCAGAGTGAGGCCATCACTCATGACGGGCTATTTATCCTGGCCTTATCTCTGGAAGAGAGCAGGGCAGGATTGGGGGGTCGTCATGTGTCAAAGAAAGGAGGGGAGTGTCTGCCCTGCTGGCAGGACTACAAAAAGAGGCAGACGGCCAATTCGCCCCCCAGCCTAATCCTCCACGAGGCCTCAGTCAGGACGGGGGCTCATGGGTGACGTAGCCGCTGTGCCCTCTGTCTCAAATCCACAATAAATGAAAACAGACTCCTGCCACCAACTTAATTGTGTCTAATGCCTGGCATTGCTCTCCCTCTCTACCCTTGCGTTTCATCCCCCCACTCTATCCCTTAATCCTGCACACATGCACACACACTCTCATTTAAAGAGGCACATTAGAAATTGGAGAGGCAGGGTGAGCTGTGCTGAGCCAAGCTGGCAAATGAGATTCTCCTTTTATTATAGCTTAACAAGATGAGTTGAGTCGGTCCAGAGTTTTAACACTCAGCTGAGTGGTTGCCGTCCTTCAAGTGCGACCGTCTGCCAGCCGAGCCTGTGCAGTCTGAGGAGTGTGTGGACTTCCTCACTCTGGGCCTCTGGTCTACTTGTATTCTGTCATCATTAGCCAAGCTGCTGCCTGCTACTACACGGCTCCACTAGACATCATGGCTCTTTTACATCGCTGTCAAACCAGGGGCAACTATGTCCACTTCAGCCCAGCAGATGAGTGGACACTGACAGATGGCAACTGTGAACACCCCCTCTCTACACATCCACCCCCCTTTCAGCTGCTCCAGTTTGCCATAGCCCCACCATTACCCTGCAGTCTTAATGAGCCCCAACTGCCTGACAAGCCCAGTCATGCTCAGGGAAGGAGTGAAGGGTAAATGAGTGGGCAGACAATGAAAGGTTCATCCATCTATCTCCATCTTCTCAACCACACTCCACCTCTCCTCACTACAATGGAATGATCAGCAGCAGAAGAGGTAGTTTTCTCAATTACGGCTTCAGAAGTGAACACAGGAAAACTAGGGATAATCTTCTAAAGTATGAACAACACAGATCCCTCATCCTGACATTCAAGTCACCTCAGGCTCATATCAAGCCTTAAAAAAATACCCTCATTAATTAGCTTGCCCTTTATTCAATTAATGCTCCCTAATCTATCAAGGCTTAACTGGCTTTCTACTATGACAAATGTGATGTGGATAAAATGTCACCAGGTGTCAGTGGAAACACTGTATCAACACAAGATCCCAGAGCTTGTCATTAATTACAGTCTCAGTAAGCCTGAAGGATGCCTGCAAGCTGTAGCTATTCAAGCAGCACTGTGTGTGTGTGTGTGTGTGTGTTTGTTTGTGTGTGTACAGATCGGCCGGGGGGGGAGACCCTCAGATTTTGGATTAGGAGCAACCGCAGTCACTACAATTTCCATGGACACGCTTTAATGCAAACCGAGCTCTTCTAACTTTGTGCTGGGGGACAGATATCATGCTAATGAAACAGACTATACTGGGGTTGGCCTGCATTGTTATCATAGTGGCTCTATGGCAACCTCACTAATAACTATTACTTGAGGACACGGCCATTATTCAAAGTTCAAGTGTTGGCTGCAAATATGCAAAAACTTCAAGGATGAGTAATGTTGATTCTGTGACATAACCAAGACTGTGCTACACGCACGATGGGTGAAGCTTCATTGGTCTTTGTAATGAAAGAATGGTTCAAAGGATTACCAGGATTTGTTGTTCCCACCTAGTGAATCATCATCATTTTCAAGGCCAGCTTTTTCTTTCTTTCTTTCTTTCTTTCTTTCTTTCTTTCTTTCTTTCTTTCTTTCTTTCTTTCTTTCTTTCTTTCTTTCTTTCTTTCTTTCTTTCTTTCTTTCTTTCTTTCACCATTAGACATTTCTGTCTTTAATTTCAAAGGTTGATTTCCCATTGCACTGTGCTCTGGTAATTCCAGCCATAACTAAGTCCCACTATTGGTTTGGTGGTGTAGTGTAGTGTAATGTTGAGGCGCAGACGCACATACAGCTCTTCTCTCTCGCTGACAATGAAGACCTTCATCACCTCCCTGCTTCTCCACGGACGCCCATTGCTACCAGTCCGGTGAGAAGGACGTGATGTTTTATTGGGTTGCTAATTGTGAACATTGTCAATTATATTATATGGAGCAGGTGGCTGAGGAGGATGTGAGCAGGTCTCTGCTGACTGCATGGAGAGGCCTTCACTTTGTACGAATCAGTTTCCTGTGCTGGGAAACAGACAGCTATCATAGTACCAGAGCAGCCTCCCACATAAATACATTTAGTTTAATGCATGGCACAACAGGACAGGAACGAGAAAAACGTCAATTGGTTAGATCACAGACACTGATAATATTTCCATAGCATGGTGCTAAAACTAGTCATGTCACCAAAACACAACTGCTATGCACCATTTGCCAACAAAAACACAATGTCTTATGTTTACCCTCGTCCTCTGCAGGGGCTTGTTTTTTCTTCTTCCCTGTGCCATGATGAAAATTACTTTTGGCAGGTAACAGATTTTGAATGTAATGTTTTGGTGCAGCTTGTGAACTCAGCAGCCCTACAGGTACATACCTGTCAATGTCAAGCTCTCTACAGCACATACAATGTTTTCATTGGCGTGCACTCCAGCCGGCTCCCCGGCAAGTGGATCGTAAAGAAAAGATAAACAACGTCTGTTTCAGTGGAAACAGTTTATGTCACTTGACATTAAATACCCACTACAACTGACTGGAGAGCTCAGTTTCATATTGGAACAACATTTATGCAGTGCAGCTTAAATGTGTGTTTGGTCACCACATACTGGGCATCATGAGAGAACAATTTGCCCACCGTACTGTTTAAGTAGGGGTTGCTCTTAAAGGCCTTTTCTGTGGCTAAATTACCCTCACAGAAGTGTCACCTGAGAATAAAATGTCAAATGTCAGTCAGATTAAGGCCTTATCATCTAGGAAGTCAAACAGTTTTCCCATCTAGTGTCTTTAGTATTTGGACATGAGCCATGTGACTGACCTGGATCATTCAGAAGTTTTATAATAGCGTCTTCTAGACAGGAAACATTGCAGCTACAAATTTCAGTTGTCTGTCTCATGAACCTCTGACAGAGTAGATACACTTCTACTTTAATTAATCCAGCTGTCTACACAGGCCATGTAACAGCTGGTGTTTCACTCACACTATGCAGCTGTTAACGGTGTCAGGTGTATTTTTATGAGTGAGGTCTATTTTCTTCTGAATTCTGAGCGTATCTACAGTGACTGCATTTAAAGTGAACTTTCTCTCTGCTGCCTGCGGCACCCAAAAGTGGGAAAATTGAGAGCAATGAGAGAACAGAGAGTTGGAATGAGAAGCTGTGGGCTGAACTGAAGCTCATTGTGGAGCTCAGTAAAGCTGCAGAGTCTCTGTGGATTCATCATGATCACAGTCTTTTCCATTATCAGTTGACTGTTATTGTAACTATTTTAATCTTAGCAGCTTTGAACATGCACTGTTTATGTGGTTTTTGTATGTGGTACGTGGTGGTACTGTTATTGGTTGCTCAACATTTCCACTTACCCCTGCTCCTCCATCATCTCCTGGAGCTCCATACATTTCAGCTCTACCCTCCTCTTCCTCTCATGGTCCAGGATCTCTCTGTGTGGCTTCTTCACCAGGATGGGCTCTGCTTTGGGTTCCTCTTCATCCTCCTCCTCCTCCTCCTCTTCCTCCATGCCTGGCTGTCCATCCTCAGCTTTAGCTTGTAGGACCGCAGTCGGTGTGGGCGCTCCTGATCCTGTGGCTGTTCCTGCTCCTGCGCCTGGGACCACTGGTTGCGCCATTCCATTAGCACCATCTTTAGGTGATGGCACCCTTGCTGCATCGTACATGATTACTGTGCTCTGTTGAGACACAAAGGATGGAGAGAAAAAGATCAGCTAAAGGAGCAGAAGACAAATAGTCAGCAACACTAGGTACTGCAGTGGATTTAGAAATCTTAGTTTCATTTCAGATAAATTATTTAATGTCCAATCTTCCCAAGAACCCCCATTTGGGAGGATTTTCATTGTTGCGGATTTATTACTGCACTGCATGGTGGTGAGAGTGAGTAATTCTTATACACATGGTGCATATTTAATAACACAGAATATGAAAGAAGTATATTTGTCATTTCCAGCATATAGAGCCCCAAGACAGAAACATTATTGTCCCCACAAGCCTATTTGGCAGTTACGAAGCAGACAATTGATTGCAAATCACTTCACACGTACACACTCAAACTTGTACAACAGCGACAAACAATAAGCTACAAACACTTTGGTGAAAGGTGAGCTGTTTGTGGTTTGATGGAAATACGTGTGGACAGGCTGCAGCATTTCTGCCTGAACTGAGTAGTGCACTTTGGAAATAGTCACACACATCAGCATACTGTTCTCTTAGACACACACACACGCACACTGGATCTTGAGTACATGTAGACATGCATTGCCAGCGACAGCACTGACAGCAACTTCTGCTCAATGAGTCAACAACCCAGTAGTGCCTTGGGGCAGGATGGTGGGAAGGGGAGGGGGGAGTTAGATTCCTCTTAAAAACTCTCTGATCTCCTGGACCCAACTGAAGCTGTACAGTAAGGACATGTACCACACACACTCTACATTAAGGAAGAGAGGAGTAGCAGACACAAAGCAGACGATGGACTGTGAGTATAGCAACAACACATGTAACTGTGAGGAACATGGAAAGTCTTGATTCATCCTTGATATAACTTGATAACTTGATTGATTTTATCGTATCGACCGTGTATGCACTCTTTATGCTTGACTTTTGCAACCTTTCTGTTCCTGGCTCATTTACTCGTGAAATGATGAGCTTGTCATTTTGGTGAATAAAAAGTCGTCTGGTACAAGTGCTGCATGGACTGCGCTCTGATTAAGATGGATCGTCCTGTTAAAGCCAGGGTAGAACAAGAGTGGGAAAAGCGGGAAAGGCCTTCACGTGGCCACGAGCCTTGGCTGCCTCAGCGCCTCAGCTCCTCTCTTCGTGCGACTAATGGTTTCATTTTTCAGAGACGAGCCAAAGAAGCCCAGCTGAGGCACTTCATCACTGTCACGCACCAAAGCATTATGATACTGACTGAGGCTGGATGGACGAGGCTCCGTCACTACATTTACATCTTCTATCGACTCACCCCCATCCCATCCCATTGTGCGAGCATGCTGGCTTCAGGCAGACGGCTCCCTCCGTTTGAGCTGATTCTGAAAGTATTTGACTGGTTAATAGGGATGTGGTTGTTTTTGAAGTGCTGCGAGCTGGTAAACGAGCCGTGGATCTGTGTGCGGTGACACGGCTCGCGGCTGACAGAACAGGTGGCAGGACAGCAGGAGGTATTATCTCTGAATCTATTATACAGTAAATCAGCACTTGATATTCCATGACAGCGATCTCTCATCTGCGCACATCGTCTGCAGAAATTTCTTGGGAGAAAAGCTCTCATCTATCAAAAGGGGACTTTAAAAAGAAATCCAGTAAGACAGGAGCAATCACTGTACGAGCCCAGAATAAGAAGTCTTTTTTTTTTTTTTTTTTCACAGATTTTGCCATATTGTTATTACAAAACCCAATAGAAGCGCAATCTTCAACTTTATCAGTAAAAAGACAAACTAAACAACAAAAAGGCCAATAAAACAAGACAATAAAACAGGGCTCAACGTAAATCACCTCTCATACATTTCAGAGATTTGTGAAAAGAATATTTAATTCCTGCATACGGCCAAACCAGACGAAACTGCACCATTTGAGTCTAAATTAACAAGCTGCTAAAGAGAAATTCAGTTTTTAAAGTTCACTCCAACATTGATACAGTTTAGGACAGAATCTAGGTGGTACCAAACACTTTTATAAGGCCTTAACCCCCAAATTGTTGACACAATCATTTATTCATTGGCCATACACTGCTTATCCTCATGCAGTCGTGGTCAATCGCAGCTGACGTTGGACAAGGACGAGGTGCACCCTGGACAGGTCACCACAACTGTCAGACTGACACCAGAAAACACTGGCAGGCAATTTAGAGTCAGCAAATAACCTAAGGTACATGTCCTATGGGAGTACAATGGGGAACAAACACAAGGAGGACATGCTAACAGACTGAAAGGCTCCATGCAGCACTCAGACCGAGAACGTTCTTGCTCCAAGGCACTGGAGCTAACCACCGCTGTGCTCCAGTTTGTTTCAATTCATTTTAATTAGAGCAGGTGGTCAGAGGCTGCGAAAATTTGTACAGGTCTGTTCAGGTCTAGGTCTGTGAGTCAGAGGGGGAACTCCACGGTTAATCCCAATTTGTGCTGGACATCATGTTTTGGCCGGCGGGTTGCACCTGGTTACACACAACAATGTTATCCATATGCAAGCGACTGCACGTGCAGTAAGAAGCTGTTCGAAATCCAGCTGTAACGAGATTAAATGAAGATGAAGATAAAATGGCAGAAATCTTCAGAAAGAGGAACCTCCCATCGCAAAAGAGATTCTCCGCCGTGCCAGATGTGTGGAGTCAGAAGCTGCAGGCCATGTCGCTGGTCTTTGTTAAACGACTGCGATACCCAGCCTTCTCATTAGACTAATGCATCATTCCACAGTCATCCCTCTTTGTTCCCATGAGGGGGTTGGGGCGAGCACAAATCTGTTCTCTTTCAAGTTAAAACAACTAAATCATTGACATGTGTAATGAAACAAAACAACTCCGAGCATAAAGGGAGAGTTGTAAGTGAGCTGATAAGGAAACAGAGCACACAGTTAATTTGTGCGAGTCCTCTACAGGGACTGAAGGTTATCTGCAGCTACTGTATTAATGGTGGCACCAGCCTCGTCAGCTATTATTGCGAGGGCGTGTAAGACTGTCACATCCCGACAAACACTATGTAATTAGTCATTATGCTAAGTGAAGTTGTTTAGTCACATTCGCAGGGTGTCACCATCAGTTATTTCAAATCACAGAGATATTATGCGTCTTGACCAATTCAATATTCCAGTCTGCAGCAACGACTCTGATTGTGGATGGAAATTAAACAGCCGTTAGCTCACACCCTCTCTCCACGGAGAGAAAGAGAGGATTTTTTTCTACTGTCTGCTCTTCACCTCTGCCCGTGGTTTTCTGTGCTGTCTGCTTGATTGGATGCCGCTGCGGCCGAGCGTCTGCTGTGTTGGCTCTCTGCAGCTCGTCTTCTGCTGACATCACAACTTAAGACAACAAAAACAAGCCTCTGGTGCCAAGAAACAGTCAGTCACATAGTGGATGTGCAACGTGGTCATCTGCTCAAGGATTCCTGCAATGTCCATGAAAGCCTCGTGATCTCTCAATTACAGAGTCACTGGTTGCCCATGTAGGGTGAAAACATACAGGAGATGGATCACATGCTTAAAGATCAATTAATAAGAATAACATTGTCAGTGGCCACGCAGTGAAAAAATCTTGGTCTCATTAGCGGCATAATGTTGCATTAGGCTAATGGGACATTAGAGAGGAGATTGCCTGGACTTGAACCACCATGTGATTATGGTGATTATTTTTTCTCCACAGGGGATTTAAACTAAATATATCGTTATCAAAAAGCAAGTGACATCACAGTCTGCAGCCCCTGTGAGCAGCAACGTGTTGGGATGTTTGACTTACTTCTCCTGTTTTTGTTTAATTGGATTTGATTATTTACACACAGTGAATTTTCTACTTGACATTTCCTTCCACTTTTATGAGCATTTCCACTTAGCATAAAAAATTATGCTAAAAAGTAAGAAATATTCCCATAAAAATCTACGTTAAAATCTAATTACATAGGAAAACGAGCAAGGGAAACAGACCTCAGGGAGAAATCATGACGTTACACAAAGCACAAAGCGCATGTACTTTCTGCTCAGTGCTAACTGCTAAATGATGGCATGCTTGCAAAGTAAACCAAAATATGCACATTAAACATGACATCTGCTGCTCTACTACAGCGTGCTCGCAGTGTCAATGAAAATATGGTATTGCATTTAGATGGAAGCAAGCATCAAATCACAGAGCTGCTAACCTTGGTGTTGTTTTGAATTGAATGCAGTGAAAACATCAATTATAAACCAATAACTGAAGAAACCTTTGCGAGTGGGCATCGACACTTATACACTCATTAATATCCTTGTCAACTCCGTCAATGGTATTAGGAATAAGGGAGTTTAGCACTGTCAGTCCTTCTTTGCCTTAGTAATTTTTCTATACATGAGGATTAGCTCCATCAAAGCTGCTGGAAAATATTCAGTTTAGTCTTTATACAGCATTTTTTTGTTGTTGTTGTTGTTGTTTTTACTTTCAGTATGGAGCATATGTGTGGCCATCTGTATGTTTAGTGTTAATTGACCTTATAATGTAAATACTGCAGGCACTGCTCTGAATGTAGAGCTCAGAGAGAGAGAGATACAGAACTGCAGCTACACAGTGAGTATCTGAATTTCTCATTTTAATAGACACTCCTTGCAGTTATAAATGAATACAGTATTGTAGGCTACATTCTGTATTTGACTGTAAATGGCAGGCATTGATTTGTTTTCCATCCATATCACTGATGTAAAATCAATGTGGAGGGTAGAAATGTCTCTCAAGTACAACAACAAATCCAGCTTCATGTTTATCGTCTTATTGTTTCTTCTGGTTTTTATTTTCATGCCTAATTTAATTCTATTGCAGGTAAATAAAGATGACTTCACCATTAGAGTGGAAAATCATTTAAAGACAACAGCATGCAAGGGCCTAGGATTTTTTCCTCTAAATCCTAGGCCCTTGTTTAAGTGGAGTGTGTTTCACCTCCCACACTCCAGAGAATAAAGCAGAGGGGTGGGAACGGTCTGCTTGAGACCATGATCCTTACTAAAAGCCAACTCCTTCTCCCTTTCTAACCCTTCGCCACCTCTCTCATAGCATGGTAGGTCACCCTGTGTTGTGAACAAAGGCTTCGATGATCTCCCTCAGCGGTGGCTGCACCTCATCCATGATTGCAGGGTGGCGGTAATAGGGGGCCTGACCTAAACTGAGACTGGCAGAGAGAAGCTGAAAAAACATCCAGGGTGGCTTTCACTCAAACTTCTTCTCTCCAATGTGAAATGAGACAAATATTCTGAGTCGAGGTGGGTGTGCTGGACGTACTTTGTGTGCACATGGACTGTGTTCCTCTCTGTGTGTCTCCTATCTCCTGCTTTCTATCGCACCTACCAAAATAATTTGCCCCTTGGCTGGAGGCTTGTGTTTTGTTTTCAGCACGTTGGCACCCAGAGGATGTGTTTAGCTTTCCCAAGGTCAGCTGTCTTCATTCCAGGCACGTTAGATTGCTGTTGGGTGCTGGGAAACAAGAACACTTCTTTTTTTTTTCATTTTTTAATCGTAGTTGGATGAAAGGTGCATACAGAATGAGCTGCAGAGGTCTCAGGAATGGAAACAGAGAAGAAGGAGAGATAGTCACGCACAGTGAATCTGGCCGACATTTCAATGGTTTATCAAATGTTTTGACGCGTAATTTCTTTTTCACTCATTTTGTGAATTTCAACACAAGTCACAATGAGAGCAGATACAGTCACTCAATTTGAGACATCTTCGACAAACATCTTCTCTAAATTTGCTGAAACCATGCCAAGGCACAGGCCACCCACCGTTCATCTGGTTTTATTAAAGAGACACCAGGTTCGACTGGGAATGAGTGTTTCATTCAGTTTTCTGTTTGTGCTCTGGGAGCTGCTGTGCGGAGTGACATGAGAGTGCGGCTTCGACTGTGGTTCAGAGACATCTCTCCTCCATCAGAGAGCTGACGCTGAGGAGGCTGACGAGTTCCAACGGCATTTAGAAATCACAAACACTCCTCTCTCAGATGTATAAGAGCCGTTCTGAGCATCATTTGGAGCCGAGCAGACAACACAAGCAAGATAATAACAACTCTATGAACATGAACTAATGTGCAGTATGAGAGGGATACGGAGTAAGATAAAGTGGGACGTTGGCAGAAAAGGTTTGGACTTTGGTGGAGAAACAACCCCGAGAGACGGTGTGTGACAAAAATAAACCACCCAATTTTTTTTTTTCCACAGACAGATTTCTGCATGTCACCGCAGAGTGAAGAAGAAGACGGGGACGCTCTCTGTACGCTGACATCTGGGCCCATCCTGGCACACGGTTCAACTGTGGGTTGACGCTCAGCCTCAGCAAGAGGGCTTCGCTCATCAGCGATCAAACGCTTTTTTTTTTTTTTTTTTTTTTTTTTGGATCTCTCCTTCAGCTGGTGAGTTGTGTGTCTGCCGCAGCTGGCTTAATGCACAAACACATTCTGCTGAAACTCAAACCCCTCTGTGTTGCCATGTGCAGTGTCTCAGGGGAGAAATGATTAGCACAGGACTGCTTCTGATGCGATTAGTGGGGTCACTGCCAGGGGAGAGATGGGCTCAGGTCTGTGAGCCTGAGTCACTCCCTGCCTGTCAGTACACCGCAGAGCCTAACACATCACCTCACTGCAAACTCCAGGTTTAACTCTACAGAAGGGCAAATAAAACACAACCACACTGACCAATAAGATGTGGGCTGAAGCTACTGCTCGTTACACCTTCCCGCTTTACATAACGTTATGTAAGTCAGCAACCCTCCCAGAACCATCTCAGTGCTGTATCTTTTTATCAACATATTTTTAACAAGTTACACATTTTTTATTTCACTATCCCAACTCATCCAGGGGTTTACACCTACACACATGTGGTCTAAGCTGATACAGACTCTCTCAGATTTCTAAATATTATGTTGTTGGACATTTTTGTCTTCAGTACATAAGACAGAATAGAGGTGGACAGGAAGCAAGGTAAAAGAGAGACAACGTTGCTGTAATGTACCTGTATCATTACATTGTCAGGATGTTGTGCGAGCAGTGCTACAGACTTAAATTCCCGAGGATGACGCTACACTAAATGCACTCTGCAGGCTGCACTGTACGTTACATGCATGCATGTTGTAAATGAGACAGAATGGTTTCATCGTTCTGAATAAAAATGAATTCAAGCTCAAACTGAATGAAGCAGTGGCAGTTCCTTCAAGTTTCATGAATATGCATGTCATCTGTTGTGAATGTCATCCTGTCATCATTTCTACATTAGACCTGCTGCTGCATATAAACCTGTGGTAGGTAAGAAGAGAGAAGAGAGGATATGAAACTTCTTTGAGCCCGAGGACATGAATATATATAAGACAAGGAGCGTTAAAGCAGGATGATGATGACAGAAACCACAACTGTGCAAGGTAATTGCATTTTATATCAAACACCCCTTAAGAAAGCGTTTGCGTGTTTCTAATGAAGGCAAAAACTTGAAAGGGAGTCACACACTAATTTATGATCATCTTTAAGAATCTTCAGTTAAGACACTTTTGCGATCATTTATCAGCTTAAGCTTTAAGACGCTTTCAAGACATGAGGCTCTGGTCATTTTACAAATACATTTCCTGCCATCTGCTCAGCTCACCAGCTCATTGTCTTCATTCAATCACATGACACAGTGGCCTTTAACCAATCACTCAAAGACATCAGACTTTAAAAAGTTATTTCTCACTGCTGCCATTACAGTTGTAGGTTATAGGGACCCACCTCACCCTAACCATCTCCAGTCAAACCACACCATCATCAGTTTTTCTCTCATGAGGATGTTTAATTATCATCGCCATCTGCAATACAAGGGTTTTGGTCTCCATCTTAATAGGAAGCACCGTAGCCCACAGAGATCCACTTCCTGTCCACTAAGCACCAAATTCTTCCGTTCACAATAAATTCAATCTTATTCAGTTTTCGCATATCTCCTGATTGAACTTTAATAACTATAAGACACTTGTCTCCAGCGTGTACGTACCTAACAGGTGGTCCAAAACCAGAGATACCTAATAAGAACTCGCAAAACTCAAAAGTCCGACAACATAAACTCAAAGTGCATCCATGGCCTCTCTCACATTCAGCTAAAAGTCTCCAAAAGCCGTACTGCATATGTCTATAGCTTTTCAAAGCAGCACTTGTGCACAGAGGGTTTAAGCCTCCTCTCCATGGAGTTCAGTTTACATCAAAACAAGCATCTCATTAAAAGTGTGGCGTGACATTTCCTCTCTGAGCCACATGAGAAGCCGAAGACAGAACTTCAATAAAACACAAAGGTCGAGCTTTTCTCCAAGATATCATTTCTGTATCATCCACATGGGATGCATTAATGGATTCAGCTTCTATGCTATCTTGTGTCCTTGCTTACTCAGCAGATACAACTTGAGTTGCATTTCGGGTTTCATCATCTGCTTTGGCCTTTGTTCCACAGCTATAAGGCTCAGCCAGCAAAGCAGTTTTTCACATACTTTGAGATTGAACTCAAAATCCAGCTGCAACGTAACACTGTATGGTTTTGAAAATCTCTTTCCACACCCAGCTTGGAGTCTTATTGCATTTTGTGAATGAGCAGCAGGAAGAACTGAGGCAGTAAATTGCTCTCTTTCTTTCCAAAGTGCAACTCAATCTCAGGAGGAGGAAATGATGTTAGAAAAACTTCAGTAGAACTTCTCCATGTGACTCGTACTGCTCAGAGGGCAGCAGGACTCGGACAGTGGAATTTATTATTAAAAAATCACCTTCTCTTATCCAAGGATAGAGATAAGAGCAGCTTCCTAAACTGTGTCCTCCTGCTCCGTCTCTCTGCCTCTAGCTGAGTGTCAGAGAGTCATCTGGAGATAAACTAGCCCCCTTGCACTCTCCGTCCAAACCACACGTCCACTACAGAGTTTATCAAACGTCCAGCAGACATGCTAGGTCTAAATGAGCTCATCACCACACCAGCCAGTGCCGTCAGTGGCTGATGTGTGAGTCCCCTAAATCATTATTAGTATTTTCTTCTTCCTGAACTCAAATAATTCCCAGTGGATCAACTCTTAACTTCAACAACCCATCAGCTACAATTATTCACCCATAAATATTTCCATGAATTATCATCATTCTGTATGATAATGATCCAAATTAACCACAGCTTCTGGCCTGACAGAGCCGGAAAGCTTCAGTATAGAAGGAGGAGAGGGCGAAGATGCTCGATCACTTCCACAGACAGCTTCAAAGACGAAATTTAATTTAAAAAGTTAGCAGGACCAGAACGCACTGGGTGTGGGGGGGCTTAGAAGTGGTTGAGGTTCCTCTTCAAAAAGGTCACTGCGGAGTCACCAGGGTTCAGAACGAGCCGTGGAGTTTAGAGCCCAGAGCAAAGATTTTCACACTTCACAATAAAAGTGAGGTGAAAGGAGGCAATTTAGTGTCACAAAGATTGAACTTCTGACTTCTGTCACATTTAAGCACACAGATATGATTCATGCATGTTCAGACTCAGAGTGACTCGTGATTTCTCGGGACATGGTTTTGCCTAATGTTCACTGACAGTAAATATCCACTAAGAAATCACTGTCTCTCGCTACAGTGCAAACAGCAGTATGATATCTATACAACGTTTTCATGCTGAACTGTTATGTGTTGACACCACTGGAGGATCAGCATGTTTTATCGACAACTCTGAAACTTGCCTCCAGCTATGCATGTGCAATTTTTGCTACATTAAAAACCTGTGCCCCCCCCCACTCTGCTGGCTATCCACAGTATCATTAGAGACACAAATGCATTTCCATGGAGTGCAGAATTCACACACGTTACTCCACAGTTCCAACACTGTATCCTTTAAAGACCTCAGAAAACACGGTATTGATATGGATGAAATCTTTCTCCTATCCGGCCGCCTGCTGTGTCTGGGTGATTGAACCAGCCAAAGAGAGACTTGGCTGAATACAGTCAGTGCCCAAAGCAATCTGAAGCCAATCTCCAGACTGCTGCAGCACAGAAATGAGGCTGTCCTCTTTTCCACCTGCCTGTGCTGCTGCTCTTTAATTGACACAGTACTCTGAAGCGCAGAGCGATCAGCTTCCTGATACAAAGTGATGCCTGTCAGTTAGCGGCAGACGCTCGTTCCCTGACTGCAATCGCCCCTGGACAACGGGAACATCACTCGCAGGCTTCTGCACAAAAGCACCTTCACTTCTGTCTGTGCAGCCACTTTCATCCCACATAACAACCACCTTCTACCAGTGATAGCAAAACAACAACAGGAAACAAATCTCTCAAAACTTTCCGACAATGCCCCCTGTTTGGAAGAAAACTCATCTGGAGTTTACAGAGGTATTGTTTTGCTCGTTGCAGCCACAGGGCTGATTTTAAATACAGGTTTTCTGCCTACACCTTTCCAGGATTGTAATCATCAGTAGCCAGAGGCTCTGGCCTGCCACACAGCTTTATGCAGAGGAAAAAATCACGCAGGCAGAGGAGTCACAAGCTCGAACCTCGGCTTAATTACACTGGGGACTCGGGCTCTCTGTCACTTAGCTTCGGGCCAATGAAGCAAATGATTCTGTTATTAGTTCCCTACCAGCTAACACCCCAATTTTGTTTGTTTTACTTTGCATGTTTCTAACCGATAAGTGGAAGCTGAAAATCCAAAAGAAATCCCTGACATTTCTCATTTATCAGTGAAAAATTAGCAGCTGATTAGCACAATGATCTGATCATCATCGGGTTTTTTTCATGCTTAAATAAAAAAAACATTTTATTCGTTAAAAATAAAAAAATATATAATTACAATCAGGTTCGTTTCAGTCTCTGTTTTCATTTTTAACAATCATCTCTGTTTTACTTTCATAGTGGTAAATATAATTACTTAGCATGAGCGCTCCAAATTACTGAGCATCCTTGTAGTAAATTTAGTGATGCTGGATATATAACAACACGCTGCACACTCACACTGAAAGAGGAGAGGCAAGGACGGAGAAGGCACCACGCCAAGAAACAGCTAGCTGTGTTTATTGGTTTTGCTTCAAAGCACTTCGACAACTTAAAAACCTCAAACAGCGGACGTGTAAAGTGACAATCCAAGCTGATTTGTTGACTCTGGGCGCTGCTCTATGTTATATTATCTCTATTTAGACTGAACAGTTTTTACACATCACTTTCTTACACCAAGTCAAAATGCAGAGTGTATCACTGAGAAAGCAACAGACCATGTAAACAGATCCATTATAGACACTTTGTGAATATGAGCCGCAATTATAGTTAATTTAAAGCTGTTGTGAAATTCTCAGGCAGCATCAAGTCCATTCATCTTCCTTTAATACTGAAACAAAGCTCCAGTCGATATGTAACATATCTGCTAGTTGTGCCCTTTCTTTTTTTTCTTTTTTTTACACTTTACAGCTCTGAACATCCACAGTGATCAGTCTTAAACAACAAGGCAAGAGCATACAATCACAGGTCTGTACTGTGGCACTACATCATTGCTGATACATTTTTTTTCCAAAGGAATATTAATTATTAACAATAACATACTGCAGATACAACGTTCACCTTAGTTTGTTGGCATACTTCTTGCCAATTAGCACTCTCACAGGACAGGAGAAGCTGACGAGTGTTTCATTTATGTTGCAAGTGTTGTCGCCCAGATTCCTCCTCTGGTAACTATGGATCTCTACCACCACCACCACATGTCCTGATAATCCATTTAGCACTTCAGTTTGGACCTACAGTATGTGACATGGCCATCCCAGCCATTGTTAGTGCAGCTAAAACAAGCCTGTGTTAGATCTTGTTAAGGCCACTCTGTGTCTGATACACAGATGAAAGCTAGAGGTAAACTGATATCCATTCATTACAAACAGTTTTAAACATTCAGATCGGGGCCCCCCTGCCTCCTGCGTGCTGCTCCCAGCTGACAGCGGGCACATCCTCTTCCATTTCCGATAGCAGACTAGTTAGACTGTAATACTCACATCTGCTGCTGGAGAATAGCGTACAACTGTGAATGGAGCTGAGCCAACAATGCATTTCGGTCCTTATTAAATCTGGCATGTGGACTGAGATGCTGCGTTCTTATTTATAGCTCCAGTCTAAGTGGCATGTCCATATGTACCACGGTCTCTTACACTGGATAATTAGATGGTTTCTTGCCCCTGTGACATGTTTACAAGCTGTGATAATATCCTCTGAATGTGTGTGGGGTTTTTTTTTTTTACTTTTCTAAGTGCATTGTTAGGTCCACCATCAACATATATACAAAAATATCCAGTAATTCTCTTCACATCTTCCGGCTGGTGTATTCAGCAGAGTCAAATCTGCTGGGAGCAACATGAATGAAAACACAGAATACAAAAATTACATTCTCTGCCTGTTTGAAACTTAATAACAATCATCAAAGCAGCGACTCTATCTGACTTCCTCCTTTTCTCCTGTTGTAATTAGTGAAGCTGCTAGAGGTCACCTGACAATTGTAGTAATAAGCCATTATATATTATACATTTAAATACCAGTATAATAACTAATCAACAAATGCCAACAAATGATCTAAACTAAGCCTGAGATCATGACAGTAAAATCAACCTGATGTTGTGTTACTAGACAGTTTGTCCCTTTTCAAAGACGACCAAACTGTTACTGAGCCCCATTAGAGCAATCAGAGCCTCTTTATACTTTATATTGAATTCTCTACTGTCAGTCAGCCCAGCCAGGTCACACACACTATAATGTAGAACAATGAGTCCGCTAAAGTGGACAATGCACCACAGCTTGAGCTTCAAATAGATGGAGGGAGAATAAAAGAAAATTCAGCAGTGGATTTCAGGTTAGACAAGAGCAACTACACACCATTTATCAAGAGACGGTCAGTGAGGGTGCTGAGGAAGTTCCTTTTTGAATGGTTTAAAAGAGGACAGACTACTGCTGTCAGAAAGGAGCTGTAGAGGACTGAACACAGCAGTGGCTTGATTAAACAGAGTGAGTGAATAAAGGTAGATATAATATCTCAGGACAGTGTCTACACTGTTTATTACTATTTTTAAATGTTATAATAAAAGACATAATTATACTTTGTGTTTGCAGCTAGCTATTTATTTCTACAGTGTGGGTTTTTCCTGATGCTTAGGAATTAAATCTGTGCACTGGTTGCTATGGCAATAAAAATGAATGCATTGTAAGAATGAATGTATTGTCATCCGAGCACTACAAAGACATATCAAATGATTTTCTTTTCAAACATTTTCTCTATTTCGGATTTGGAGGAGGCTTCAAAAATCTTTCCCCCACGGCCACCAGGATATAGTCTTTGGATGAAATTCGCTGAAACGCTTAAAAAAACAAACTTGCATCTATTGGGTGGAAGAGAGTGGGTGTCAGATTTTTTTATTTTTGTTAGTGTCAACCTGCATGAATGTAACTGTCCTTTATTTAATCATTACAATGGATCTATCACGCTCACATCAGCCTCTATGAGACTGGATTTAATCCTGCAATCCAGTAATTATTGAAATGTCATTTCATGAAAGGCACACACGGATCTCCTGATGGCCGCTGCCGCCACCGCCACCCGGCTCAGTAGCTGAATCAGACTTCAGAAGAGGAAGGAGCTGTTGGCTTGTTGTCTGAGACCTGGCATTCATAACTGTCAGCCTAAGGGCTCTTGAGCCATGAGGCTGCACACAAATCAGATGCGTTTTTTTTTTCCCCCTCAGCTTTCATGTAGAGACACAAAAAGGCAGCAAGATGCAAATAAAAGTGGGTATTTAGAGGATTAGAGACGCGTTGGCTGAGGATCTATAAACCTACTGGCTGTAGACACAAAGTTCAATTAGCAGGACATTAATGTGTTATGTTTTTTTTTCATCATGCTGCTCCACATGAAGGAAAGAGTGGACAATGGGGAGAATAGTAGTACGTGCGAAATGAGAGAGAAGAATGATAAAATGAGATGGGGTTTAAGGGTTACAGAAGACGCAACTATTTAATGGGTAAGAGGGAAAAAAGACAATGTCAGTGACTGAAAGGCACAATAAGGACTAAAACCTTCAGAGCACAAGATTTATTGCTCTTCGCTGTTGTTCAAATTGTACTGACATGAGTGGAAGTGGCTTTTTAAAATGAACAGCCGTCACAGTTAAAGCAAACACGTGGAGAGCCAGTTTGCATTGCCTTAACAGAGACAGCTATAGGATGCTAAACGAGTCAGTGTAAGACTGCAACAAACTCATGACATCGGCAACATCTGCAACATCAGCACACGACTGTAGAAAGGCTGGACTGGTGTTTGTATCTAACAAACTGAACTTGCATTTTCTTTTTCTTTTTTTTTAAGCAGGAATGCCTGAGAGAGTGGTGTGATAAAGTATAAGAGAGGAGACAGCAACAATAAGCTCATTAGCCCATGAGAGCTATGTGATTCATTAAGAAGTCTTTGATCAGCACATTGTACAAGTGCTGCCAAAACAAATTCCTTTACCTTCCTAAAAAAAAACCAGTTTGCAAACGGTTCTTTCAAATACATTGTTTGCTATTAGGCTGATTTTTCCTTCCACTGGTGTCCAATCATTTCAGCAGGATAAATAATGGCGCTTCGACCACAGTTAACGCAGACTTTGTGGTTATGAACAAAAGATCGTACCATTCTGAATATATAGGGGTGCTCACTGCTGCTGAACATCTGATTTTACATTGTTTTCAATTTGGGCCGAAAGTTTTTTCTATTAAACTGAGTGACGCAGTCTCTGTCTATCGATCGCACAGCACAGCACAGCACAGCACAGCACCAGAATACACTCGACCCCTGGCCCTGAACCGACTATACAAGCACTGATGTGCATATCATGCCCACACAACGACTGGACTATAGGCTACTCATCATCGCTACACCGCCATCAAAAGAGAGATGGTGATGTCATGCACACGAGCCTAATGAGTGACATAAGGAAAAGGATGGATGGACAATGTCCTCTTATAGTTATCTTATCAACTGAAGAATTAAATTACTTTATTTGGGTGTTTTAGCTGTTTTCTCTGGAGTGGAAAAAGACAAATGAGATCATTAATCAATGAGGGAAAAAACAACACGATTCGACGATTAGTCGACTACAGGCACAATCTGACGAATCAGATTCGACTATGAAAATCCTTAGTCGAAGACAGCCTTAGTGTTTACTGTAATCAATTAGCCAATTTCACAGAGTGTTAAAATTCTAATAGATTTTCATGTTATATGAAAATTAATAGAATTTGAAGGTTACCTGTGAATAACACTCAAGTGTTTTGCAAATTGGTAACCTATATAAAAAATATTCACCTGCTTTGAAATAAACAGGTCACAATGCCCAGCAATGTGACATATTTTACCTTTATCACATTAAAAAAAAATTGCAGCTCCTGTGGTTTGGATATTGCACTTAGCCATATTGTGATTTTGATAATATTTTGATGCATTGTATAGAATATAATCCCACCAGAGCTTACATGTCCTATTTCTTGTTGCTGCTTACTTGAATGGAGACATGATTTTTTAAGAGACGGGGTTGCTTGTAAAATAGAGCATGAGCTGTAAACACACATGCAGGCCTTGACAAATCAATGCCAGTGACAAGTCCCCAAACAATTTCCCTTCATTTTTCAGCCTCTTCACCACGACACAGCGATGAAATGACTATTTCATTTCTTAAAACGCCGAGTTGGTCGTTTCTGTGACATCTCAGGTGAGTTACAATGGCAGGCCTCTGCTTCAGTGCGTCTCCAAGGCAACCCTGACAGTCCATTTCAAATTAATTTGGACAGCAGAGCTTTTATAAATCAAGCACACAGCGGAGGCTTCATTCCATCTGCAAGGGGAAGAAAGACACAGGGCAGAGTGTCAGCCTATTACAGCCTCTTGAAATCATAAGGAGGTTGTTTGAATGTAGCTGCAACCGCAATTTGTCTCATTGTGGTTGTTTGATGACCACAGTGAGAATGCAGCAGTTATGTTTTCTCTTTCTGCAGCATGATAAGTAAAGTCTCACTGTGCTTCGGTCAAACACTTGAAATAAACTAGCGCTGTATCCCGTCCATTGAAATTCTCCATAGATGACAAGCTTGACCTTGAAGCATGAAGGTTTCCATTTCACAGCTGGCTGCTTGTAGATGTAATTGTCTATGAGAATAAACAGGGCTGTAATCTGCATGCATGCTCCAATTAGAGATGTTGGCTGGTGATATCTAAATTCAGACCCTGCCTCTGGCCAGCGCCGGCTTCCACCACAATAATAGACCAGACACAGATATATAGAGGACAAGTGTCACTGGTGGAAGCTTTTCAGAGGGAGTACACTGTGTCGCCTGTCATACACTGCCCGTCTCCCCACCGGGATAAGAAACAGACGCACATACATGAACGCGCGCACACATACTGTAAATACACCTTTCCCCTACCGCCTCCTGATCTCACAGTTCATTCACAGCAGAAGGACACAGGATTGTACGTTGTGCTTTCTCGGCTTTCTGCATCCATAGTGTGTGCATATATTTCTGTTTGTGCTCTATGTGCAGAGATGTGGATGGCACGCAATCTCCTGTGTGTGTCAACTGGGACTGCACCGCAGATTGCTGACAGATCGGGAGCACTGTCTGATGCTGCGCCACAGGAGAGTGATTAGGGAAGGTTTTGTCATTTTTCCTGATATTTTTGGACACCGAGCCCCCCACCCCCACCCCCCAGCTACCTCCAACTCACTGACAGGTCCACTGCCTGTCACGATAAGGAAGCATTCTCTTCGTAGCAAGGAGACACGCAGTGATTAACTTGCGCTAGAGGACAGATAGCTTCCCCCGAATCAAGGTCAACCTGCAGAAAGCCTTATTTTTGACTGAGTTTCTCAGTAATTGCTCCAACTGACGAATGCAAAGCTTAAAATTGGACCTGCTCGAGTCGACAAACACATGAGACCAAGGAGCCACTGAAGTCAGGCTCACATGAGGACGAAATTAATCTGGCACAGATATTGACTCAAAGAAGAAACAGAAGAAAACTGAGAGGATGCCAGATGGGAGGGGATGTGAAAGAGAAACTGATTGATTGATTGATTGATGAAGGGCTGAGAGTGTGATCATCTTTGATCTCTGTGACTTCAAGCCCATCAAGGAACAAACAAATTCACTGAGATAAAGACAGGATGAAAGAGGTGGAGACGAGGACACACTGACAGACATGTCACTGACAGTGATGATGACCATCTGTCATCAGCTCCTCACACACCTCACTGCCCTGCAGAGGCGCACACACGGGTGCATGCATGCATGCGTACATACACGTACACACCCGTCAACCCTGTGGCGGAAGAGAGATGAGTTTAAAAAAGAAAGAAAAACACACATTCTAGCAGCTTTTCGCCAACTGTCAAGGTGAGATCGGTCACTCCTCCCTCCTCCTCCGCTGTGTTCCTCCAACCCACCTGTGCCTTTATATCTTAATCTGCGGCGCTCCCATATCAGCAGCCGCTGCATAAAGCGCCTGTGTTGTAGCAAAAAGGGAGATAACATGAGACAAACCATGATGCTACAATGGACATCCCACCTCTCTCTGCCTGCTCAGATTTCACATCTCCTCTGGTCATCTGTCAGAAAGAACTGCGTGCTAGTGGGCTGCGAAGCGGCAGATATTCGAGCATTAACGCACACCACACTGCCCCTGGAGATGATGCATGCACGTATGAATGCAATAAAGCCTTCTGCATTTTAGAAGGGCTGTGTTTTTTTGGTGGTGGGGTTCCATAACAATATTTGTGGGGTAATCAGTGCTGAAATGTGTTTACATGCCAGAGGAAGGAACTGATATTGAGTAAAATCTTCAAAAAGCATTGGCTTCTAATCTGAAAGCCGGGAGCAGGATTAAGGCACCTTTCAGAGGAGGCATCCTGCTATAATCCGCAGCCTCTGTACAAACAACACTTTGTATATTCATACATAGATAGGGAGAAGCAGCTACAGATCACTTCTGTGCATGAACTGAGCTGATGAGCAGGGAAAACTTATCAGTAAGAGACACTGAGAGTGAGTAAGAATCTGTCGCTTTACCAAGTTATTTCAAAGTTATCTGAATAACATTAGCACCATTGTTTTTTAAACTTTAAGTGTAGTGAGGTTCAAACTGGACCGTTACAGGAAAACCATCATGTATTGTAATTGGGCAATCAGTGACAACCTCTAAGTGGCTAATTTCCTCACTTTTCCATCTCAGCGTTGTTAAAGGTTAACCCGAGCGAGAAGTGCATTCATCTAACAAGCTGCACGACTGTTATTATTACTGTGGCTTTTCATTTTATTCCTCCCAGGGACCTGCAGTGTCGCATGTGACTGGAGGTCACCTTCATCTAGGTTTGGTTTGAAATTTCAGCCCAATAATAAAAGCATAAACTACACACCTGTAGTAGTTTTAACAGTGTGACATTTAAGTTGTAGAGTGAGTCATATGGAAAATTTAACAACAAAATAAAATCTCGCTAGTTTCCTATTGGTCTGGGAGGTTTTCAATGGTCATGCACAGACACACACAAATTCACACACAGCACAACAGGGACATGGAGCACAGCCCAACAGAGAGTGGTGTTGAGCTTATTTGCAGTCAAACTATCTATCTTCACTGTGTGAAAGTCAAGTTACACTGTCTGCTCCCCTTTGCCATCCCTGTTTGCAAGTCTATACCTGGTGACAGGCTGCGGGGGCCAGCCAGTCCTCTGGGGAGCCGAGGACGGCAGCAGATCCAGCTTGTCAGCACTAGACACCGGCATCGAGAGGAGCCAGCAGACTGAGAGATGGCTGCAGTGAGGGTTGGGGTTGCAAGGTGGGGGTGGGGGGTTGCTGTGAAAGCACTCCTAAAGGTCAGTTGAGCTGGCTGCTGTTCTTCCAGTGGGCTACCACTTGGCGCCTCAAAGGTTAGACAGACCTTCAGCTGCACCAGAGGTGATGAATTCAAGAAATGTCACCAACACAGCTCCAGACAAAGTCAATACTGACACAGCAGCAGCAGCGCCACACAATGCTGGGGCTTTTTTTTTTTTTGAGAGAGGGAGGGAAAATGTCCTTGCATGGATGCAATGTTAGGAATAAAACTAGTTTTCCTCTGTGTTTTTGTCTCGGTCATGAGCATGGCCTGATGAACACCTGGAGACTTCTCAGTGGACCAGACAAGGCCTTCACCTCTGTCTCACTCTCTTCCCTTTTTCCCTCCATTACTTAAATTGTTACAGCTGCAACAGTAGCATGGTCCCCAAACATTAGAGAATCGAAGTGGGACAAAATGGCTAACCAGTTACTGTATCAACCCCCCACCCCCCCCTC
>OMNW01008038.1:11871-32411 GCA_900303245.1 Selene dorsalis
AAAAAATCTGACTGAAAAGAGACTTTAGCCCTAAGGAGGAAAATCTGGAGGAGAACAGAGAACAATGGCTCACAGATCTGCTGACTGCTGTCCAAACCTGCCCAGGACCCCCTGCCTGGCCACTGATTGAAGGACATACACACACACACACACACAGGGAAGGAGAGAGAGCAGCTGCAGCCTCTGGGTGATCCTGTGTAGGACTTTGACCTGTCACTCTCTCACTATGGATCACATGAAGGTCGTCTGTATTCAGATTAATGAGGTTTAATCCAGATGATATTCTGCCCTAATCCGACACGGTCTTGGAAGTTTCTGAGTTTACTTTCTTCTGAGCCCCAAATTCGACTGAGGCTCATCTGAGGTGACTGATAATCATTCCTTTGGGTGGACATATTCCCACCGCTCAGATGACAAACAGCACAAAGGCTGAGTTTTCCTAGGTCAAAGTAGCCTGGGAGTTTTTTATGAACGTGTGTTTTAAAGGATATCAATGCCTCTGACATTTATGTGGAACTTTCTCAGCTTTAGTCGGTATCGGCCAACTCTATATATTATGTAGCTATTTCCACAGTGACCTTTACACCTCTGGGAAACAGGAAACGTGTGAAATGGGCTGCAAAAGACAGACAGTACTGGGACTGTGCAGAGGAGTTGACCAAAAAAAATCCCTATGGAAACATTCAAATCTGATTAAATGTCATGAAAATTGACAAAATGTTTGTACTGTCGATTTTATTGGATTTTCTCTTGTGTGTTAAAGGCTGATCATGGAAACAGCATCTTCATTGAAACAGTGTTTCCATGCCGCTGTCTTCTGATGATAGCTTCTCGCAATGAGTTGGCACATAAGCACTATTATAACTTGTGCAATTTTCACCATTTGTTCAGTAGATGCGATCCATGTTTGCTAAAAAGCTAAATTAACTTGGATGGTGTTCATATCTCTCAGTGGTTTCCAGGCAACAACTCCAGCCGTAGTCACACTTGGCTTGTGCACATTTGGTTTTGCGATTCAGTGCAAAAATGAATGGAAACACCTTAAAGTGCAAGAAATGTGTTCGATACACCAATTCATTACGCACAGATAGTCATTTCCTTTTTAAAGCTTTTAGATGGAAACCCACTTTCACTGGCTTTATTCACATAAATATTTTTAGCGATCTTCAGATAATTCGATTGACAAGCGGATGGAAACGTAGCTACTGAGACCAACACTGACCAAAGATTCTAAACTCTATTTCAAGATGGCGCAGCAAAATACAGGAAGAGGAGAATGAGAATTTATAAAACTACCCTCAATCTCTGATGGTCTTGTTGAGATGACAACACCAGGTGAACCACGTGTCTTCTCTTAGGCTGATCAACCCAGCAGCAGGAGATATCTTCTGTTTTTCTTTGCTCTCCAGACACACACAACATGTGTGTGTCAACATCAGTCTGATTTAGTGGTGGCTCAGTTAGATTCTCAGGAGACAGAGAGAAGATTTTCATCAGACTGTCATTTGCAGCAGGTTTATTAAAAATCCCCCCTGAAGGCGGAGTGATGTAAGAGATGTAGTAATACCTAAATCCTCCAACCTAATAGCAGTGTAACTGTGATCAGTCAACAAAGGTAAAAAAAAAAAAAAGAATCAGCTCCTGACTGTCTGATTCTTCCTCTTATTTT
The DNA here is from genome assembly GCA_900303245.1 of Selene dorsalis. NCBI lineage: Eukaryota > Metazoa > Chordata > Actinopteri > Carangiformes > Carangidae > Selene > Selene dorsalis. Next base: position 13,541 of record OMNW01008038.1, read on the forward strand.
CATACAATTTTACACAGAACATCCTGATATTCATTACTTGCTTTACATGTGTTTCATAGCTTTTGCAGAACTGTTAGTGGTTCTGTGCAAAAACCTCTGTGTGACCCAACAGTAACTATCAACCACCTATAAATGAGCAGAAGTGCTGGCTGAGCAGCTGCAGGAGATTCATTAGTTTTGGGCTCGGAACCTTTTCCAGACGTGGTTTAGCTCTCCGCATGGTGCACCGTATAGTTTTAGCTCCATGTTGTTTTAGTTGTGTTAATGCCTCAGACATTAAAAGACCGACACAGAAACACATAATGAGGAATAATGGCAGCCAGGCTGAGCCAACTGCACGCTGACAACTGCTCAGCCCAATTAACCAAACTGAATGGGCTAATCCCCGGCTAAACACCAACACAGGGAGATAACTGCCCGCTGAGCCAATCTGCACATATTTCTACAAGAAAATAATGATTGGCTTTAAAATGACAGCAGTGATTTGTCAAATCAGAAGAAATGGATCAGTCAGATATGAACACAGGCAAACTGGGCCGAGCTTAGTTCAGAGTCACATGAAAGAGAACGCCAGCGTGATGAAAATGCTAACTAGTATAAAATCTTGTATTAATATTTAAAGGTCCTGCCTTTAAATATCACATAGAATAATTCTCTGAGGTTGAATATATATGTTTAAAGCTCTATAACTAATATGAATCTATGTAAAAACACACACAGTCATTGAAGCCATGTGTTTCTGGTGGGAAAAATGCTAAAGATCATTATAAAGTTACACAGCATTATATGAACAAGTCAATTCTAGCAGAGTGAGAAGATATCATTTCTAAATACACAATCGTGTACATATCACCTAAATGTAATGGTGCTGCTGATCTTATGATGTGAAACGCTAAAACAAATCCTACAAATGTTATTTATTCTTGTTTTGTTGGCTTTCTTTTGTGTTTGTTTCTTTAAATATGGTTTGTTTGTTCTGTATTGTCATTTTGTCAAGTAAAGTTTGAAGCTGTAAAACATCAGCCTGAGCCCTCACAGCGAACCGTCTTTTCAGACCGTTTCTCTGTTCATATTTATCACTGAGACTGGGATGTTGATGTAGACAGTATTTCAGCCTGAAGATGGTGGTTTCAGACACGGTCTCACCATGTTCTGCTCTTCTTCTGCATGCTACATGCTTTTTTTTGCGCTACACCCTTATGGTATGTCTCTATTTTCTGTACGCTTATATGTTTCTATTTCTATTTAAGTGACTTATGTGCTTTTAGGTAGTATTATTTTATTGATGCCTCATGTAATGCATGTACTGTTGTTTTGCTGTGTTGGTTTGTTACAGGCTGGCAGTTAACACCTTGCTCAGGGACGACGGTTGGAAGCTAAATAACTACTTCCCTGATAATGTCACATTTAGAGTAATGTCAATTAATGTGCACTGTCCCTGTGAAAATAAACAAATAAAAATAAAAAAGTAAATAAAAAGTTTTCTTGTCTGACTATGTCCACAGTCGACAGTGGCTGCCTCTGACACCTCATGTCTGCTTCAGCTTCCTCCATAAACATCCAACCAGCTGATCCACCCACAGCCGCCTCCGACAGCTCAGCACACCTGAGCAACTTTCTGTCTGCAGTCACATCAAACGCATCTCACCACTCCCCTGTGAGATCCACAAAGTAAAAGACTGTGGCCAGAAGGAATCAGCTGCTATGCTGCTGTCCGTTTAGACTTTGGAACAACTGACAGGGAAAGTTAGTCATTAAGGAAATGAAAAGTATAAATCAAATTAAAAAAAAAAAAAAGTTCTGTTGATGTATTGTACACTGGCATGATTTAGGTTCTACATCAATGGACCACAGTGTGATACAGAGTGACATGGTCATGATGAAGAATATCAGCTCTGCAGTTCATTCAGTGAGCAATGTACAGACTGGTGACAGTGATTGTCATCACTAGTCTGTGAAGCAGTTTCTAAATGAACAGCCAGTCCACATTTTTAGAAAGAGGAATGAGGAATGAAGAAGGATGAGTTTTTAACAGTGCAGCTGAATACACTACATCAGGTTTAAAAATACTTTGTTGACACTAACAAAAACATTTATAAAGAATTACCGAGCCTTATCAATTAAGAGCTTTAGAAAAATCCATCCGTCTGAGGGCGGCTTCATTTGTCTGCATCACGTCTTCTCTTTGAATGCAGGGATATGAAGGGGAGAGCAGGGCCACCTGGTTCTGGGCAGAGGATGACTCTGCAGTCAGCAGATGGCAGAGAGAGGCTGGCCCTCCCACTGGGCTGCTGGCCAGGGTTTTAACAAGCCCATTTACCAGAATGGCTTGATCAAATTGGCCCTGGGCTAACCGTGGACATACTGTGAAGAGAAAACCCCTCACCATCCCTGTGGTGTGACTATGGACCGTCCAGAGTCAGAATGATATGAAATTTTCTCCTCCTTTTTTTCCACCTAACATTCTCTACAATTCTCCTTGATTTCCCAGCGGTCACTGTTTACCCTATGGTTTCATTCTTGTCCAAGCTTTGTCAGAGTCAAAGGAGGGAGGAAGAAGAATTTTATGAGAGAGGAGGAAGAGGAAGAGGAGGAGGAGGAGGAGGAGGAGGAGGAGGAGGCCAGGAGCATGACTAAGGCCTACAGTGGCAGAGCTTTAGAGAGCTTTAGAGTGCCAGTAAATGCCAGCAGCTTTGGCCAAGCAGACAGGAAAGAGGAGAAAGCTGCCGGGTACAAGAGATGCAAAAGGGTAGGAGGAGAAAGTAGACAGTCGCACAGGAGAGGAGCAAAGATCCCAGGGGAAAAATTGGGATCTGTTAAAAAGTAAGAGTTGTTTAAACACCGCTGCAGAAGGTTGGATTCAATATTTAATATTAAATCTCATAGATGGGCAACATTCACTAAATGTGCTCTGAAATCATCTGTATGAAAAGCTGAAGTGTCTCTGACAGTGCACAGCTGCAGACGGGACAAAGGCTCCTTTCATTCACTCATCATTCCATGTGTGCCACATCAGATATGATTAAAACAGATTCTTTCACAATTAGCCACATTTAGCTATCCTCAATTACCCTAACCTGTCTGATATTCCCGAATAACCTGCGCTTACCACGGCTGAGCCCCCGCTCACCTACAAACAGAAGAGCGACAGACACCAACTTGGTGGCCGATAAAGCAGCTTTAAGGCGGAAAATGAATAGGAGAATATGTGGTAGTACAGAGTCTTTGATAGCTGTGAGCGGTGAATTTAATGGCCGCCTGTCACTGTCACAGACTACTTACTGATCCAGTGATAACATCTGGATAGAACATGTGTCCAATATTCCCCTGCTTCTTTTTTGTCATATTATCATAATGTCTTGGTCGCATTTATACTTTGGTTCAGAACTACGCTGTATCCCTTCATCTAAACCTTTAAACCAGTTTAACACATTGAAAGTTTATAAAAAGACGTGAAAAATCGAGGCTTTGTGTGAATGGAGACAGGAAAAGAGAAAAAAATTCCAGTATTCTCCTTCACCAGTCCTGGCAGACTTGGTAAGCATACAATTAGAGAGGGAAAAGGGAGGTGGTGTAAAAAAAGAAAGAAGAAGCATGAGCTGGCAGTGGGCTGGACACAGAGGAGGAGCCTGGCTCTGCTCTGCAGCTCTGTCCCCCTCTCTCTCTCTCTCTCTCTCACTCTCTCTCACTCTCTGGCTGCACCAGCTGAGCCAGGCAGGCTTGCCCAGCGGGGTTAACCTCAGCCTGGGATTAAGGAACTGGCCTGGAGAAAGGCTTTTCAAGAAGAACCAGACACAATGCGCCCTCATGCAAACACATTTTCATACTCTGATCCCCGAGCCGACTCGGGCCTTTCTGTCAGGTTTGACTTGCTTCGAACTGAATCACCAAAACCTTTCAATCGCTTATGAAAACCACCTTGCTCGAGTAGGTGTGAGCAGGGATGGACAAATGGACAAAACGATCGACAAACGATGCGCTCTCACCCCGACAAAAAACAGAGTTGAAATGTCGCAGGGCGGGGCTCATGGGATTTTCATGTGTATTTGTGAATTGCATTTGGTCTTTCAAGTTATTACATTGCATCATAAAGTGCCACTTTTTCAATAATGAAATAAGATGAAATATTTTAAATAAAACAAATCCACTTTTTTCTAAATGGGATACTTGCCCCTTATACAACTAACCCTGCAATGTTTTTGAGCCTAAAATGAAGTAGTACAGTGTAGAATATTTTCCACCCTCCTCATTGGTGCTGCTGTAAAAAAACAAAAAACAAAAAACAGGCCCTCTCAAAATCCCGTGTCGTTCCCATCCCTACTTGTGAGACATCATGGTTTGGTCCCACCCTATTATGCTTCAGCGTGGTAGCAGTCAAACACCTTGTAGACTGATGCATTTACTCGTCATTGCCAATCCTGCAGCCTGACTGACAGCCACATGGAGGTGAGAGGTAAAACCTTCATGGATCTGTTTACGTCCCGCTGGCCACCTGGGACCTGTCCCTACGTCCAGTCCAACTGTGGCAACAGCTAAATGGATTATTACGCGTGTTGCACTTGCAGGTAGAGTGCAACCGACTGAGCCAGTGAAGAACAAACAACGCTACATTCAGCCGTGGCTAACACATCATCAGTGCAGGAGGGGTTATCATTACACGCTTTACAACAGTTTGTCCAATAGAGAACACGCTGGGCTCTAGCTGTAACACCTCATCTGTTTTTGGCACACTTCTTGCATCATTGCACCATTTTTATTTATTCATTTAATTTTGGATATTTTATTATAGATTTTTTTATTATAGACCTGGGGACATGTGTTCTTATCCAAATTGTTTCTATTTCATTCTTTTTATTCTCTATTTGCACTAATGTGAATGCTGCTGTAGCACAATCATTTCCCAGCCTGGGAAGAATAAAGCATCTCTATGTCTATCCACCTATACTTGCACAAAATGTGTTAAGATGAAATACTAATAAAGTACGGGACCAATAAAGGGCATAGATAAAATACCACACCCATTTCTCCTAATGCTGTGAGGGATCAGATAGAGGAGCTCTCTGAGAGAATATCATTACCTACAGTAGGTGAGGTTTAACTGAACAGAGACCTGCACAAAGACCCTGAGGCGACTGTCGGAGCAGGAGAAGTTTCCTAATGGCTTCTCAACTATTTAAGTTGCTGTGCCAATAAATGTCTGGAAAACTCAAAGTAAAGTGGCATGTGACACTGAGGATAAGATGAGCTGAATGAGATGAATATTAATTTGACATAAGGCTCGTCTAACTTATGTTTGTTTTGTTTTATCTGATGTAACTGTCAGATGAATAAGAATAATCATAACAGGTAACACGAGGAAAACAGACAAATAAATCCAAGTATCAGAAAAAAACAGTGAATGCTACAGTTTCTCTTGAATCAAACGTACATGCCACTGAAGTAGGGGTGTGTACTGGCAAGAATCTGGCACGATCCGTATCACGATACAGGGGCAACTATACAATATATTGCGATATTGTGATATTGTGATTTTTTTTCCTTCTTTGTGACTGTTTGCCAACACTTGAGCACATGATGAGGCACAGACCTGTACTCTCTGGGATCTTATTGTTCTGTTGGAGCAGAGGAGTCAATGGCTGAATGAGTTTCAAATGCAACATAAAAATCATCCAGCACTGTAAATGTGTGCATGGAAACTGTTGATAAAAAATCGATACAGTGCTTCTGAATATCGATACAGTGTTGTGAAACAAAATATCGCATTTTCAGTGTACCAATATCTTACACCCCTACACTCAAGAACTAATTTGTTCATACAAGTTGTTCTAGAGAGAGGCCCCGTGACAGCTGCTAATGCTTTCATCTGCTCAAAACATATTCCCATGCTGCACCGTGCCACATCAAATAGACGGTGGCAGAGAAGTGGGAGCCCAGAGCGTTAGAAAGGAAGGAAGCAATGTGCTTTATTTTCACCAATAACTGATTAAATAAAGACAAGGAGCATTTCCTGTAGAAAATGCGTGTGAATGCTGAAAGCAGCTGAACGTCACTGCTGAAGCCATGCTGAATTAGCGTAAGAAACTGATAAAGAGAGCAACTGGGGCAATGACATGCAATTGAAATTGTTTGAATTTTGCGGATGTGAATTTGTCACGGTAAAATGTGTTTAGTTGTTTCTTTATCTTAATATTCGTTTATTGTTCGTACGTTTATTTATCTAGTTGAATGGAGCGTTTTCACAGAGGGGACGCGGGGTCTTGTTTCTGAGCAGCACTGTTGATAGTCACGCAGGTTCTGCCTCTGCTCTGGGAACAACAGCACAACAGGCACTTTATTTTTCACTAACACACAGTCATTCAACACTTTGAGAACCAGATACTCTCCACAATGAAACTGACACAATCGAAGTAGCACCACACTGATCTGATAACCTACTTTGGACTGGGCTTTAAACCAGGCCAGGCCCCAGTCAATGTCCCCACCTTCCATTCACTGCGCTCCGGCTGCCCACAGCACGATAAAAAAAATCATTCCACACGAACCCACTCCACCCTGTTTACTCTTCTTAAAAAGAGCCTTTGCATTTACACCGATAGTACAAGGGATTCACCACATGGCTTAATAAAGTATTAGTCAACTGAAAGGACAGATTACCTCTATGTATCAAAGGCATACCTTCACCCAATCAACTGCTGGATTTCTCTACCTCTTGTTTCACTAACCTGATCTCATCTGAAATATATCAGGTGTATTATACATGCGTGTACTAGTGCATCTGTGTTAATTGATGTTTGCTGTCCACCTGTTGTTACTGTGTCTGACTCCAACAATGGCGAAACACGGGCCGGCTCGCTGACTGCTTTAGAAACGGAGGTGGATGATCATAACAATGTATTTGTGGAGCTGCCAAGGGAATGTAGGAGCAGAGCAAAAAGAGTCAGCAGGACGAAGGAGGAGAGGGCGACGTGCGGGGGTGGGACACAGACTTCGGGCAGACACGTCAATGGTAGGAGGCTGACTCTATCAACACTGATCCTTGCAAACATATGCCTTTCTCAGTGAGCAGAGCTTCAGAGGGCTGTGTGGCGTTCCACTGACTGCAGATGCAGCTGCCTGCTGTGCTTTACTGAGGCATGGCTTAATGATCCTGTGAGAGTGGACTGAAATCCACTGGAGATGTGGGGAGAATCTGGTGGGCAAAGCAGAGCTGTAACTAATGATTTTTTTTTCATGATCGACTCATCTGCAAGATTAATTGATAATCGTTTTGATAGTGTAACAGGAAAAACCACATATTAAAGTATGATCTTTAAATGTCTTGTGTTGTGCAAACAATATTTCAAGAGTTGTCACATTGTCCTGAAGATACTCTGCCCACTATACGTACATATATATATATATATATACACATACATACATACATACACTAGAATAGCTACACAAATGGTGAAGGATTCTATCTGAGTCCTCTAGTCATTAATGATGGTTAATCGATTATTATTATTATATTGAAACTAACTGGGCACGGCAGTATCTCTGGCACTGTGGACACATGTGAGTCACTACACCAGTTCAGCCAGGTAACCTTCATTCTTAGGCGAGGTAACTAGTTTTAGCCGTTTTGCCTTGTGAGGTGATGGTGTTTCAAGTTTGTTGCTCCTCCTCCATTTAGTTTGGCATTCAAAGGTAAAAGCTATTAATGGTTAAAATAACTGATCAGCATCTGTAATTAACTAAATAAACACATTCTAAAAGTCTTGGCAATATATTTTCTACAAGATGAGCTGAATAAAATATAGTGCAGCAGTAGAGACCAGTGTGTATGCATGCTGTGGAACTCTTCAATTACATCATCGCTAATCATCTTTAAAGGGTTATTCCAACATTTTGGCAAATTCGCCTATTGCCATAATCCCTATAGACAGAAGTAGGTACATTACCTTTAATTATCAGTGCATGTTGTTTTTAGATCTGTGGGGCAGAGATGCGAGCTGCGGTACAGGTCCGCTGTCTCTCATCAAACTCATCAAATACACAATCCAACAACTGCAAAACGCTCTCGTGGACAAGTTGTGACCTGCACATTTACCATGCAATGAAATAATCATGCATAATTATGTCACATTATGACATATGAAGCAATTAATCGGGACTACTTTTGAAATCACTCCACCCAGCAGCCATGTCTGGAATGTAGTTCCTGCTATGCATTTGCCTCGGAAACAACTCTGTCTTGTAATGTTACATTATTATTTCATAGCGTGATGAATGTGCAGGTCACAACGTGTCCACAAGAGCATTTTGCAGTTGTTGGATTGTGTATGTAGTGAGTTCTGAGGGACAGGGGACCTTGTTTCATTTGCTTGAGCAGCTTGCGTCTCTGCCCCACAGATCTCAAAACAACAGGCACTGCTAAAGGTAATGAACCAATGCCTGTTACTATGGGGATTCTGGCAATAGGCGAATTTCCCAAAATGTTGAACTATCCCTTTAAGTAAAAAGAAACTGCACCATCACTCTGTCAAACTGTGCAGGGATTCTCAACAGGTGCAGGTATAGAAATGAAAAGGGTAATTAGAACAACTACACTGAAAGATTCTAAGATGACACATTATGACTCATGCTCAAAGTGAATCAACACAAGCTAATCAGCGCTGGTCTGACATCAGCCAGGTGGACGTGAGGCAGAGCTGCTGAGGAGGCAGCCAGGCTCTGACAGATGGTCACTTAGAGCAGGTTTGTGACAGACACATCAAACTTTAATGATGCTGCTGCAAAAGATCTGAGGCCAGTTGGAGGTTTATATTTATATGGCCTTAAAGCTAACTCACCACTCATGTGGGGGGATTAGAACAAGTTCATAAATGTTTCTTAATCCCTGAATCTTTGCAGGATCTTGTGAACCTGGTCTACATTGTGATTCTAGAGCCACAGCTCCTGCTGATTTAGTGTCTGCTTTCAAGGTCATACTTTCAAATGCGCCAGAACCTACTGGGATTCGCTTGGTAGCACTGAATGGTGCTGACTAGACAAAACCTGCTTTTTTTTTTTACTCAGCAGCCAATACTCCACATTTCAGCAAACCTGGCGTGGTTAATTTCAGACCCAAGGCCAGGCTAATGGCTGGGAGAGGGAACTGTTATTTGCCTGGTGGACTGGACTGCACACTGCCTTCCAGCTACAGAGTGTGCTAACTTGTGGTTTGTCATGCTGTGTGTTGTGATCCTCTTATGCAAGCTCTTACCAGGGCATGAACATGTTGGAAGTAAAAGCCGTTTGGGGCAAACAACCCAAAACATTAAATGAGTCCGTCTTAATCAGGCAAGTTTCAACTGCAGTTGCGGTAAACACCATCATGCCTGGGCAGCCAGTCTGAATGAGGGGGGGGGGGCTGCTTTCCCTCATGCCAACCATTACTGATTCAGTATTAAACAAAAAAGTTTAAGTTAAGAGACACTCATGCAAATGTGCACACATGTTCTCAGATGGACAGAGATCATCAAATCTGCTCCTGATGACAAAAATAACTTCAAAAGAAAAATGAGCAAATATCCAGAGCTTTCCTTTTGATGGCTGGGTCCTTTTTAAGTCACCTCGCAGCACTGCAGTGAGAAATAAACTCTGTGATCTACAGATGCCATGTGTTGCAGGTGGTTTTGCAGCAGCTTATTCGGGCGGCTCCACGACAGTGACACACAAAATGTACATGTAACGGACAATACTGCCTGGTAACGTTCTCCTCTGTACACAGACACACAATGCTGAACTTGCCTACACCACCTATATCTACATTATCGCTCAGAATGCACACACAGACAAACATATACACACCCACCCACCATTCTGTAGAACTGCACCGTTCCTCCTGTGATATCAGATTGGAATATTCCAGATTCCCCCGTATCATTTTATACAAACTCTCCAATTGATTCCCAGTTGTGCTGACCTGTGCTGTCTGTCACTCCCCCAGTCTCAACTGCAGGCAAAATTGCCCCAAGAATATCTCAAGAAATCTGCTACAATATTAAATTCTGTTGGAATCACAATACCGTGGACTGTATACAAAACTGATGTAACCAACACTGGTTTAGCACAAATTAAGAAATGAGTGTGTGCTTGAATGATTATTTTACAAATGCAACATCTAAGAATTAAGGTTACATCCATGCAGTGATTCAAATCATCACTTCAGCTATCTTTAAAGGAGAAGTTCCCTTTTTTGCAACATGGACCTTATTTCTAGCATAAAATACGTTCATTTACTCACCTGAACAACTTTGGTGTAACTTGGAGTCCTTCAGAAGATATTTAGATCCACTCGCAATCTACGTATATCCATATAATGGGAGTTGTTGGGGCAAAGATGCAGCGTCTAAATAAGACATTATCCGCCGCGACACTCCTTCATTTCACCAATACCTTGATGAGGAACTTCGATGATGTCACTTCCGTGCCACTGCCGAAGTCATAGGTCAGTGAAAACCCCTGTAAAAAACCCCGGATGACAATAACAACACAACTCTGAGCCGCTCCAAGCTCACAGGGGAATAGTGCTGGTGATTCATAACAACATATTGGTGAAATGAAGGAGTTTCACAGCAGATAATGTCTTATTTAGACGCTGCATCGTTGCCCCAGCAACTCCCTTCATATGGATATACATAGATCACGAGTGGATCTAAATATCTTCCGAAGGACTCCAAGTTACACCAAAGTTGTTCAGGTGAGTAAATGAACGTATTTTATGCTAGAAATAAGGTCCAGGTTGCAAAAAACGAAACTTCTCCTTTAAGTGCCTCAGATGCAGTGTTTTCTATACACTTAGGATCCACTGCACATATCCATTATGACAACTCAATAATGATGAAAACACCTCTCCTGTTTATTGTTGTTGTTTAATGCTATGGTATTGTCAACAATTAATCACCTGCAGAGTGACAATAATCAGCTTCCAGTTCACACTGGCTCACACATGCTCATGTATACATAAATAACTGTCGTGCATGTCTGTGTATTCAGGTGTGTCTCTCTGAAAGGAGACCAGTTCCAATGAAGTTTGTTTACATCTTAAAATCAAAATGTACTTGTGTGGACATAGCAACAGACAACATATTTTTTTAGACTATTTATATAGTACTGTGAGCTTGTGGAGGAGAAGCCAATTAGCATGTTTGTATTGGTATGAGATAGAAGGGGAGAAATGGGAAAGCAGTTATTCCTGAAGAAAAGCGTTATTAAGGCAAGAGTACAATGGTGCTGTTGTTGGCAGAATGAGAGCACATGCTGCACGTGCACAGTGAGTGGGTCGGCCGCAGGTTTGGCAGGCCCGCAGGCCACTCAGGAGAAATTAGGATTAGGAAGTGGACCCATAGCCCTCAGCAATGCAGCCTTGTGATTCCCATTAGCTCTGTTGGAGCTTGTTTTTCAGCTGGCATGCAGGGTGCTGATGGAACGGTCTGCAGTGCTGCTGAGCAAAGCAGGCTACTGCTCACCTGGCAGGAGGCCTCAGCCCTGTGAGGTTCAGGTGGGGTCGGGCTGGATGCTTCACCTCTTTAACTTATACTTTCATCAGGAGTTATACTTACAATGATTTATGTATCACAAGCTCATATTTCTCATCGTATGGAGCAATGTGGAGGAGGCAGCACTAAAAGGTCAATGTGTAGCCTAATGGTAATTATTAAGATAATGATAATAGATGTAACCTGTCTCGACCTGGAAAGAACTGCTGTCCATGTTTAAGGTCTAAAGGAAAAGCAGCAACATGCCTGGATGAATAGATCCATCAATCCATGGTTTGTGGGAGGGAAACAACTCATCAGTCACGGTGGGGATGATACCATGGACCAGAGTTGTTACAAAACTTGTCATTACTTCTGTAAACTGGCTGATGTCTGAGTTGGACTGGAACGTGTTCCAGCTGACGTCAACATCTGGCTGCAAAGACACAGACATCACGGTGGAGATGACCACCGCTGTGAACTCCTGGAGAAGGGGAAGCAGATGGAGTGAGTCTGCTGATTAGACCAATTACACCGATTGTTGTTCATAATGAGACAGACTCCATCACCTTTGAACCTCACAAGACTCCTGTTCTCCATCCACACAGAAAACACACAACAAGTCCAACGATTCATGTTTCAGTCGGACAGACGTTTTTATATTCTCTTATGCCCTAATGGAATTGGACTCTGGCTTCACATCATCCATCCTGTCTCCAGGAGGGACATGTTAACACTGACGGCCTTCGTGTAAACTGGCATCACTCAGACACACCTGTGTAATTTTAATTTGGTGTTGAAGCAGCCTCCTATCAGAATGGATGTAAGATCATCCCAATGAGAACACCTCTGTAATGTGAAATTACCCATAACACAGCAGTGGTGGACGGCTCCTCTCTCTTCGTACCAGGACAGAGAGATACAGAAGATCTTTTATACCCACAGCCATCAGGCTCTTTAATTCTTCTGCAAATAGTAGATGAGCTGACAGACAAATGAATTTCCCTTTGGGATTAATAAAGTAATACGTATTAGTATTCGTATAACACCTTTCTCTGTGGTCACAGAGACATTTGTGTGTGTGTGTGTGCATCATCAGTGAGCTGTAACTGCAGGTTTAATACGTGGTTAATACTGGTTTGGTTTGGTGTGGTCTGGTATCTGTAGTGCATGTTAAATATTTTGGATGATAACAGGGCTGCAACTAATGATCAGTCTAATGACCATTAGTCATTAGCAATTAATTATATCAAGTATTTATTTCACTACTAAATGATACACTTACCAGACTGCAGAGTCACTGTGACTGGAGCAATATTTTTATTAACCGATCAGATGGAAGCAACTTCTAACTGAGTCATCTAGAGTGTTTTATGGTTTATTAATATAAATTCAGTTTCTTTTTGGACTAAGAGACAGTAATTAAGTGATACAAGTATGTAATCCTGTGCTACAGCCTCACACAGCACAGACATGTGTGACAGAAATGTTTCAAGTCTGACCTCGTTATTGTCACTGGTACTTTTCATGAAGGTTTTGCCTCAGATAATAAATAATTCACACACAGTGCAGCACATGCACAGTCACCTGTACAGTGTGTATGTGATGAGCGGTTCAGAGCTTGCAACCTGGTCAGACCAATGTGCTGCTGTACGTGCAAAACAGCAAGACAAGAAGCAAGTCATGTAAGATAAAAAACAGAACAGCAAAAATGATGGTTATGTGAAAGAATCAAACTCTTAAAAACCATATGAATGCTTTATGTCAGGGCTCTAGACTGCTACCAAATGATGGCATTTTTTGAGACCCCTATTTTTCAGGGATAGGCAAAGCCAGCCAATTACCAGCTTTTTTTTCCCCCCATTTTGAAGAACAAGGAGAAAGTGAGTCCATTACTGTGAGTGAGAGGGGAAGAATGTGAGAATGATTAGTCAACTAAAGAAGTGAAGTACAGACAAAGGTGTGTCTCCCTGTCTTGCGTCATTTTACATCAACAACTGTGAAACAAACCATTGACCTTTTTCTAAGAGTGGTTCCTCTTCTACAGCAACGACCTGGTCAAGACAGAAAAATCTGACTAGTCACTCCAAAAGGTGATGTGTTCAATGACAGACACAAGCTGTTACCTTGTTCTGGAGCTGTAACAGACCAGTGACCACTTACTCCATATTCACATGTATGTCTCATGTATTTTTCTTGTTGTGGTTCTTGTATCTCTGTGACATTATGACCCTAAAATAAAACGGTACATTTTCATTTCTACAAGCTCTCTATTCATTACTTAAGTAATAAATAAAGTAAATAAATAAAAGTAATAAAATCAGTAATGCAGGTCAAATTGTGGAAATAGGAATAATTATGATGCAGTTTGATTGAAGTTGTGCACCTACATTTTCAGCTTATGCTCCTAAAACTTTCATGGGTTAACTGTGCATTTTGTTAAAAAAAAAAAAAGTTAGTCTGGAACCACCCCCCCCAAAAACTGTGACAATCCTGCATACCAGCTGACGGCTGCTGCAGCCACACACACCCTGGGCTTCATGCTGCAGTGCTGTAATTCATGCTAATTCAGCACTCCGGCTTTCCATCTCTGTTTATTTTTTGAATCTCGGGTGTAAACATTTATTTGCTCGTCAGGCCTGGCTGGCGGGGGCCTACTTTTAGCACGGCGCAGAGAGACAGAGGAGAAGCACACAGTGCGGAGGCCGCCGGCGTCTAAAAAAAACACGAGGATCACCACATGTCGGGCCTCCCTCCACAGCAGACACATCCACTCCACTGACACAGGTACAACGATCAATCCTCTAATTGTCTGCATGACTTATACCAACAGTAGTAATAAAGAAATAATAAGAAACATGTCAGGGATCCATGTGGAACAACTACAGTGTTAAAACTTCTGAAGTCAGTTATAGAACAGTGAACAGTCTAATAAATACACTGAGTTTATTAATAAATGTGGTAACTTCAGATGGATCAGTATCAGTGATAAAAAGGTCAATAAGTTGCCTAATATGAAAGCCCTTGTAATTAATTTACTTGAAATCAATTTGCTTGGACTTTATCTGTTGCTAAATAAGTTAGCCACAAAGCTAGCTAATGCTGTGGCTTGCTGTTAGATGACAGCTAATCTCTTAATGACATTAAAGTTCTTTTATCTGATTTATCAGCACAGTTGTGAAACTGAAGATATTAATAAGGCTTTTTAGAGTCAACGTTAACCCCCCTCACTAACTTCTGATGGTCACATCTCAGAACAGCTGACTGGGACTGGTAACGTTAGAGGATTTATCAGACTCGTGGAAACAGATGCAGTACTGATGCAGAGACCTGCTGCCGCCTTTACAAGTGGCCACCTACGGTTGTGAGCACCTATATTTGTGCGCCAATGGATGACAACATCTGTGATCGACAATCATTACAATGATCAGCAATTGCTCAAGGAGATATTTGACTTGTTTTCCCATTAATGTAGTAACTTATCTGTACTATGAGACAAATGCTTAATCTAATTTACGTGCCACAGTAATGTATTATATGACCACATGACTGCAACAGTTGCACACACACTCACTGTTTGGCCTCTCCTCTCTCTCTCTCATTCATGGGATAACATAATGGGCCCCTGCACCATAGGTGTAATGCTGCTGGAGTACTGCCCTCATGATGAAAGGCATAACCAACCAAGTAGTCCACACTCTCCCTCCTAACCGCTTCTCTATTCACTGTCTGTCTGTCCACTGAGAGCCATCACTACAAAGTGGACCCATCACAGCTGTAGTTAGGGTTAGGGGGTTATGTCTAGGGACTTCTACATCAGGCTATGTTATAGGATATGCAGCCATGCTGTGTGCAAAAGTCAGACTTTGCTGAGTTTAAATTCGTAATCAATCAGTTAAATCTACAAACCAATTCGCTGTGGAAAAAGGAGAAAGTGTCTCAATACTTTCTGCTCTTACAAAACTCCCAAAGTGCATTTCTGCATTTCAAATGGAAAAATTATGACTTGACATAACTAAAGGCCAGGTCATACCCAGCAGTGTTGTTAGTGTGTCCTGTGTCACTACTGTATGGTGCTAGTGTGAGAGACACTGCACTCAGAATTTACAGTGGAGAACATATTTTAGGAAGCAGTGTTTTCCCACATCTCAACTGCGACAGTGAGAGTGACAGGGCTGGGGAAGAACCGGTCGCAGAGGCCGGGGGGAGCAGAGGCTTAGTTTGCTCTCAAGTGTGGGCGGCTGACTTCCTGTGCACTGGTCTAGCATTAGAAAGCATGACTGGGTCTCCAGAAAACAAAAACCTGAAACCTGAAAAAACAATTACAAAAAGGAAAACAAATCTAGGAGAAAGCAGGAAATCCATAGGGAAACACTATTCACATGTCATTATGTTTGTAGCCTCCCTAACACATGTTCCTCCTGTGTGAATCCGCCCCGCAGGGTCCAAGGTCCTCACACCTACAATAATCAATGTGCACCGTGAATCTGTCTGCGGCATGCAGGTATGTTTTCAAAACAATGCAGCATGCTCCACTTGGATGTTGATGATGAACTACAATATAAAAAAATTCTTCCCACCTCACCACAAAGTTAATTTTCTGCACTTAAATGTACATTAGTTCAACGTTCAGAGGCATCAGGTTTGATTCTCATGAAAACCTCACAATGAACAGCAGAGGTGGTGTTCAATGGTTCTGATAGATGTCAGGCTTTTATGGTAGCATAGTGAAGGAAGTCAAACATAAGTAAAACATCAATCCACTCTTGCCAAACAGAATTTTAAAACCACCCCGTGTGAGTGAGGGAAAAGATTCTGTGATCTGACGAGACAAAAATGAAGCCCTCAGGGCAGAGCTATGACTTCATGCACTCACAGTAGGCACCGCTCATCACCTGGCTAACACTGTCCCTGTACTGAGGCATGGTGGTGTATGCATCATGCCATGAATACTGGGTGTTCAGCAGCAGGGGCTGAGAGACTGTTCAGATTGAGGGAACGATGCAGCCAGATACAGAGACTCTGCTCACATGCGACACCTGACCTGAACACTGGAGCTGCTTTGGCACAAACTTCTTGAGCCCTGAATTAAAACCCATGCAACATCTGTGGAGGGATCTGGGGATGGCCGTTCATAGCCTCTTCTCAGTCAGTCTGCCAGAGCCTGAGAGGATCTGTCAGGAAGAATGGGATGAACTACCCAAATCCAGGTGTGCAGATCTTGTAGAGACTTGCCTGAGAAGACTAAACGGCACGCTGCTGCCAAACAGGGTTCAACAAGGTGATGAATTTAGGGGAAGAATACTTTTATAATTTTCAGATTCTGTTTTGAATTTTGAAGGAATCTGCATGTGTTTTTGTCTAGATTGATGTGCACAAATTGTACTTTTATTAACCAACAATGAATACTACAATACAAAGTATGGAGAAGAAGAACAGAGTCAGTGCATATTCTGAAATATATAATCAGGAAGTTATAATTTATTCAGATTGTATTCTGAGTTTAACTCATTAAAGCAGCGATATTCCATGCTTAAACAAATCAAAACTTGCTTGGACTTCCTGAATGGAATGTGCTACCAAGATGATTGTATTCCACATCACTCCTATCTGGTTTTAAATTCCAAAAATGAAACCTGATCACAAAGGTCCGATTGCACTGGTCCAAACACTGAAACTGAAACAAGATGTTTGGCAGACGTCTAACTGTGGGTCTGTGGTCATAAGTGGTCGTATGGCATTAGTTGGGACCATCTGCTCACTGTGACTGGAAGCTGGTTAATCCTCTGTCAAACCCAGTTTGTAAAACCATAGTAGACATCAGAAACAGTTGCACCTGAACCTGTAACTCTTCGTCTTTGAGGCCTCAAAGATGGAGTGATAAACCAGCCATTATAAAGAGGAAGGAAAGGTGATATCATTTAGAAATGGGGACAACAGCACACATTTACAGACTAGGAGTCAGCCAAAGTGTTGCACACAATTACACACACACAAAAGGTGCCACAAACAATGGTGTAACAAATTCAGATCTTGAATTGTCAAATTCAAGGAGTTACAAACTGGGTGAGACACAGACCTGCCCTCATTTGATGTCAGAGGGGATTATTCACCCCGTTACATTCTCAGCTCTCTCTTTAGGCCTCTGGGCCCAGTCCATGCTGGGATAGACCTGCAAGGCATCAACCCAGCTTTGAATACAGAACCAAAGGAACCTGTTGGTGTCTCTCTGTCAAGCTGCTGCTCTCATTTTAAATACAGACATTTTATTCCTCAACTACTCTCCATCATTACAGTGGGACCTGGCTACCATGGCAACAAAAAACAAGATGGGGCTTTTACAGTCACACTGTGGCAAACCTATCACCCTCTCCTGATCCTGCTGCTGAAGGTGTTCCTCATGTTCACTGTTGTGAACAGGAGGACAATGACAGTGTTTCTGCCAAACATGGCCTAAGCCACACTAGGCTGAAAAATGTTCTAGGTTCAAATACATGAGACTGAATACTTGTGACTTTGCTCAGTCAGCGTTCACACTCAATGACAATCTCACCAGGTAGCACACAAGCTTAAAAACTGTCTTCTTGCTGGTAGGGATGTATTCAGGAGATTTAGTAATAAAAAAAGAATTGAAAAAACATGAAGAAAAAGAAAACCATAAATGGGTCCGTTTGTGACATGTACCTTCATTTCTTATAAGAGGCTTCACACATTGTCTAGTCTTTGTCAGCTCCTAAATCTAACAACCCTGGCAGGTTATTATGTAACAATACATATTTCTAACAACACATTCAGTAATGATGTATAAATATTCAAATTAATTGATTATTTACAAGACAAAAATGGAAACAAAAAAAACAAGTTTAGCCTTGTTTCCTGTTAAATGTCTGAGACTTCCTGAGTTGCTGTAGCGGAAATAAAAAGTACTTTTTGACTAAGTTGCCTGACAGGAAGCTGTCATGCAAACAACATGTGAAGGAAAAGCAGAAACTAACAACATGTGAACAGGACCAGAGGCTGAGATGAGCTCCGAGCTCTGTTGTAATCTGAGCTGGGGTCTAGATTTCAGATTTCTACTTCTTTGTCTGACTGATGTGATGTGGAGACTAACGGGCGATTCTTGTACTGCTGCAGTCAGTCATCGATCTGCTGTCTTCAAACACAAGTGACAGCAGCTGCATGTTTCATTTTTACAAGTTAATGTACCATCTCTTGATGGATTTACATCATGTGTGATTCTGTGCTCCAGCTCCCCTGCAAACTTAAGTCAGAGGGTCCATCTCTACAGTTCCTCTTTTCATCTGACAGAACATACACATGCTGAGAGCACGATGACTCATTCATTCACACATCGGTTCTCCTAGCATCTC
>OMNW01008039.1:0-11719 GCA_900303245.1 Selene dorsalis
TGGTTGGGCAGGATTGCAAGGTATGGGAAGGGCACCTACAAGCCTATGCTTTTATTTTGAAAGAAGGCTGTGTTTGTGTGAGTGTCTGTGACTTGAAATTGACTGGAGGAGGCCAGCCTGTTGCGCACTTGGCGGCACACACAGTCAGCGCACCAGGGCTGCGTGGATGAACGGAGACCGTAACGGACAGTGACTTTTTAGGCAATTTCATCATTGGATTCTTGTCGACTCGGCTTTTCTTCTAATTTAACAAAAGCTCATTACAGCGTGCCCCATTTACGCATCCCGGGAGCCCGGACCACACGGACACTCGAGGTGCGTGTGTACCTATGTATGTACATGTTTGCGAGTGGATGTGTACTGTCTATGGATTTTAAATTCTCAGATTTTCCATTTGGACACACAGGTGTGCGTGTGTCTGTGTGTTTCTGGTCGCGTGTGCATGCAGCTGTCCTCTCGCTGTCCAGCAGCAGGCTACTTTCACTTTCGTCAGGTGAGGATATTTGTTGCTCGAGCGGCGTTTTACCTTTCCCTTGACTGTCTGGTCCCTCTGATGAGGTTTGCAATGCAAATCAACTCTGCAGCTCAGCCTGCACGGACTTATGCAACCAGTCACGTCATCATAAAGTTTACTGCAGCTGCCATAGATCGTGAGGAGAAAGGTGAGACCTTATTGATCCCAGAGGGGAACTTCTCACACCAAGAGCAGGCTACTACTCAATAAACAGCCGCGTCAGGGGAATTCAACACCGGAGCAAACGCAGAGGTGAGGTGCGATTGCTACTGAGGTTGACAAAAAACAAAAAAACAACAACTTTCTTTCAAGAGGAGTAAAAACTGATTATTCCTGAAAGAGCACACGGCGTCTTAAAGTTAATATAACCGCGGGCAGCTTCTACTTTTCCAACCTGCTCATCTGATCGGCCTCAGTTCATTTACACGCAGATCACTAAGCATTATTTCAGTTAAGTGCAAATAATGCAGCTGGCTCCTTTGCTTCACCTGGACATGACGCACCCTTCAGTGCGCTCTCACTGCCATTCATTAAGCATGTGTTGACTGGATTGGTGAAGTAAAAGGACGTGAGGGAAATGTTTCCGATTGTAGGTCTAACGAACATCCAGAGAGGGGACAGAACAGATGAGAAAGCAGCGGTGAGTCAGCGTCAAGCAATGTGTGTGCGTGTGTGTGTGTGTGTGCGAGCCTGCCCGGTCACTCCTGTTGATCTGTGTTTGTAAGGACAAACCAGAGGTTCAGATCTCCAGTGGTGGCTGTTCCTTTTGTGCGGACATTTAAACCCTCTCAAATCACCATTTTATGGTTTTATGACGGTCTACAAATAGATTTATTTATAGATTTATAGTCAAAGTTGGCATGAATGCATTGTGCATGAGTGGGCTACAGACAGTCAGGGGCTTTATAGAAGAGAAATGCTAAAGCATTAACCTGATCAACTAGTGAGTAATCAGGATGATTACAGACTCAAGGCAGCTCAGAGATTCAACAACTGTGTGGGTGGAAAAGGTTCAAGGTGAGACCAAACATGTCACATATTGATGGCATCGTGTTTAGTCAGGTGAGCATCCCTCTACCTGATTAACACAGGTTTGTGGTACTGGGCAGCAGTTTGTAAACAACTTCAACTGAATTTTTGTTGCTCTGTGACATGTTAAAACCTGAGGTGGAGACATCATTTTTTAGGGTACTCAGTGTGTTACCAACCACAGTGCGGAGATTGAGGCTGCAGATGTGAAACAGGAGCCGTTTACTGAGCTGTACACGCAGCTCTGGTGACACCTAGAGTGGAGGCCGATATTATAATGAGAGTGGCAGATGCATCTTCTTTGAGACATTAGAAAAATATTAATGAAATTTGACAAATCTGTTGACCCCACAGAAACTGAAAAAAGAAAACAGAGGATAAAACGAATAATCTTTTTTTTTTATCCTTTGGTTCATTCATATCGCTACACCTCATACGCTGATCAGTACCATCGGCTACAGTCAAGTCTTAATAGATAAATCATTTGTTAGCTTAGTTACTGAGCACGTTAAAGCAAAATCAAGGTCATGACCTGCCCGTGGGTCACTTGAGTATCGTAATGAGCTGTTAATGGGTCACAGAGTTTGTGCAAGTGCAAGTGCCATCCCTTCTGTCTCCCAGTTATACCAAGTGTGACGTTTATTACCCCTTTGAGTGACTTCATTGCTGTAGTTTAGTTATAAAGTTCACAGGAGAAACCAGTTTGTTGTTGTGATTATAAAATTGTATTTGCACCCTCTGTCACCTTTGGGTGCAGAATGAAGCTTTTTAGAGGAAATGGAGCCCTAAGCCCTTGGAGAGAAACAACTTAATGTATTGTTATAGTGGATTCATGCACTTTCACTGGAATGTAATAAACCTTAATGAAAACGCGCTGACTTGGATCACTTGTGCTGTAATAGTGCCTGTGTCCATATTGTACGCTGTAATTACAGCCTGAACACTGTTTTGCACATTTTTTCTGCTGGTTGTGAAATCAACTGTTGGGTTTAGTCATTTGTTGACCTTTTGCAGGCTGGCAGCATGCCACAATGACTTCACCACTGGTGGCATATTGAACTAGACAACAAATCACTGAGTTATAGCCAGCTGGCTCCTCATTGAGGTATGATTTGCAGCTGTGCTGTGCTGAAATAAAATTGGCAAAAGATAGATTAAGATGGTGAGAAAGAGATCAAGATTAAAAGGGGAATAGAGTAATAAAACCACAAGACATGGAGGCGGTGGACGGAGGAATGTCTCATTTGTGTTGTTTACTGTCAGAATAAATACTGCACGTAAATATTATGTGAAAACTTAGACATGTTTATATATCCTCTTAAAAAGTTATGGAGTACATTATTAATATGTCAGCATGTCAGCAGTATGTTGTGTTCTCGAATCAGACACATAGCATTGACAGTGTATTCTGCTGGGTGACTAAAACAAATTGGTGACACTCACCAGTGATTATACAGTTTAGTTTCCTGTGTGTGTGTGTGTGTGTGTGTGTGTGTGTGTGCAAAACATCAGAAGCATTCCTGAGCTTTACTGGAGTTTACTTGAGATTGGAACATTTTATTGACGAGACACAGGAGGAAGGCTGTGGGTGTGCTGCTCTAAACGGCTCTGAATTGAATGTGAACGTCATATCTCTCTCTGACGTGTTTCCAATATCCAGCCTAATGGCCTTAGACAAAGGAATCATAGAGTGGACTGAACGCCGTTTTGTTAGTGGGAAATTTATACACTTGCCTTTTATCTCGATCTTCTTTCTGATCTTGTCTGCTGCATGCTGTGAGGATGCACTGGGCTTAAGAGTTTAAAGTTAAAATGACCTTATAATTTGACAGGTGTGGGATTTTTTACTGTGAAAAGACAAGCATATTGCTTATATTAGGGACACATCTGTTAACCATATGTGCAGATGATGTACAGAGAGGTCCAAGCTGAAGATGAGCAGCAGGACTTCTCTGAACTGCAAACAGACCTTATCTCGG
This sequence comes from Selene dorsalis, assembly GCA_900303245.1. Classification (NCBI taxonomy): domain Eukaryota; kingdom Metazoa; phylum Chordata; class Actinopteri; order Carangiformes; family Carangidae; genus Selene; species Selene dorsalis. The sequence goes on from OMNW01008039.1 coordinate 3,523, forward strand.
CTAATGGGAAAATTGGACTTTATTGGTCGACAGTAGAAGCTGGCTGTGTGGCTAAGTTCTGTATCTCTGTGGGACTGTGTAAATATCTATATGAATGCTGATGTTAGATCAAGAGATTGTAGATATGGTTCAGTGTTCACTCTGGCTTTTCCTGTGAGGGGTTACCATAGGCTGTTACCATCCATGTACTGGATTTGGCTGAGTGAAAAACTATACAGATTGATGCAAGTTAAGTCACCCATCACTATAAAAACAACAGCCACTTCCTATACATCTGATGTGGTTGGAATAAGCTTTGAAATAGATGCAGAACTGGACTGAGGCCTATACTCTCACTTGGTCACTCCACAGCATTTACACTTTATAAGTCATGTCTATGCAGCTTTGGCTGTGTCTTTGGAGACTCCCAAGTCTCAGGGTGCGCACTGTTACAGACTCAGGGATTTAATTGACCCCAAAGGGGCCGTACTACATATGGACATGTAGGGTGGTGAATACTTTTGCAATGTTCTGTAGATAATAATTTATTTAGATTAATCATGATTCATTTTAGCTGTGAGAAGTTTTTTTTTTAGTTAGGTAGTCTTTACACTCCATGTGATTCACAATGAAAAAGAAATAAAACATGTTACAGTTCAGGAAGCATGTTGGAGAGGGGTTTTATAAGGGCACCAGATCTCATTATTGGTCTAATTTGAAACATCCTCTCCACTGTATACTCTAATTGTCCACATAATTACACCATTTGGTTCTTAACAGAACCAGATTCCAGGTGTTACAGTGATTACTTGCTCATCGCACCCAGAGAGAGATTTACTCAGGCACGCAGGGATTTGAGAATTAGACATACTCAACTTTATTACGTACATACTTTTTACTACTTGCATTGCTTGCACTGTCCCAAGTTTTATGAGCAAATGCCCCCATTTAGGGGCAGTCTGGAGCCCTGATACTGTTGTTGTAATTAGACTGAGGTGGTGGGTCCTATTTTCAAAAAGTGAGACCAGAAGATGTGCTCCAATTATTGAGGTATCACCCTGTTGAGCCTCCCGGGGAAAGCTTTTGCCAGGGTGCTGGAAAGGATGTTCCGACTATCCCACTATGATGTAGCTTCTGCCCTGTCTGTGGAACAGCAACACCATCTCTTTTCCATTCTGCCGCCCTGCTTTCCACCCCTTCATTTTCACTCACGTCAGTGGGTGCTCGGGCTTTTAGCTGCTCTGCACCTAGACTCTGGAGTTCACTCCCACTACACATCCGCACTCTGGACTCTATTGCACCTTCAAGTCCCACCTCAAACCACGCCTTTTTAAAATTTCCTACTACCTATAACACTTTGTCTCCCAACTGTTTTATCCTCCTTATCTATCTCTTTAGCCACATTGTATTTTCTTTGTAATTTTATATGTATTTCCAGTGCTATTGTATTTTATGTCTGTTTTTTTTTTTTTTATCTGTAAGGTGACCATGGGTGTTGAGAAAGGCGCCTACGAATAAAATGTATTATTGTTATTACCTTTTAAAGGTTGCTGAGGCAGTCCCATTAGTTTGATCATCCAGGCTGCATGTGCTTTGTGGACAACAATGTCCCTTGAGAGACCCTGTAGTGGCACAGCGGGAGTATGTGTTACCAGGACAGTAGCTATATGGCTCATGTATAACCAAGAGAGTTGCATCCCTCTGTATTTGCTGCACAAAGTCTAATACATTTTCAGTGGTTGTTGGACTCCACCAGGATTTCCTCTTGTCTCTGATCCAATTTTCAGTAATTTTCAGGGAATGGAACTTACAGGAAAGTCCTTGCACTTATCTACAGTCCCTTAACTACAGTATGCACAGTCTTGGGTGGCTAGGTTGAGGGTGAGCACCTCTAAATCTGGGGTCACCCTAGGTCTTGAGTTTAACTTTGTAGGGATCTTGTTCATGAACGACAGTAATATGGAGTGCAGTGTTGATAGTTAAGTGAACTTTGTGATGGACCATTGTGGTGAAGACATGTTCCAATCCTCATCTATCATTGTTGAGCTTTCAGCGAGCAAAGGAATGAGATAGTGGATACAAGCAGCTGAAATGAGTTTCCTCCTTATGGTGCCTGGGCTCAGCATTAGAGATAAGGCAATGAGCTCAGGCATCTGGAAGGACCTCTAAGTTATTTAGTGTTGAGCAGGAGCAAAACTGAAGTGATTTGGTCCCCTGATTAAGACACCTCCTCGGTGCCTTCTTTTTAAGGTTTACCAACCAGCTGGAGATATTTTGGTAGCCTCAGAACTCACTGGAGGAAAAACCTTCTCCATCTGACCCAAGAAGCCTTGAGATCCCCTTTGAGGTGCTGAAAATTGTTGCTGAGGAGAGGAATGCCTGGCTGGCTGGCTGGCTGGCTGGCTGGCTGGCTGGCTGGCTGGCTGGCTGGCTGGCTGGCTAGCTGGCTGGCTGGCTGGCTGGCTGACTGACTAACTAACTGACTGACTGCCTGGCTGACTAACTGCCTGACTAACTGACCGACTGACTGACTGACCAACTGACCGACTGACTGACTGACTGTCATTTCTTGTGTGCAGGTACATGGTTCCACGTCTCGAGGCATTAATCTGTGGTCTGGACTGAGGGGGATGGTCCAGGAGGGAGGCGTCTCCTCACTCTGGAGGGGAAATGGTATCAATGTCCTCAAGATAGCACCTGAATCTGCCATAAAGTTTATGGCCTACGAACAGGTCAGCACACTAACTTACACATTTCTTCAATGTGAAGTTGAAGAAATGTTCATTTAGGGAAATGCTGCCTTAGATATAGTGAATGAATCCTGCATCGCTTTCATACCTATCAAATACTGATTGTGGCTTTGCATGTCCTTCTCCTGCTGCTTTGCACAGTATCACTGACTCTTCTCTTCTTTTACTCCAGATCAAGTGGGTGATCCGAGGCAGTAAAGAGGGTGGCAGTTTAAGGGTGCAAGAGAGGTTTATTGCTGGCTCTCTGGCAGGAGCTACCGCTCAAACCATCATCTACCCCATGGAGGTCAGTGTGAAGTTTGTGTTAATTTCTCAGTCATTGCAGCTCTGAGATTAGTCTCTTTCTTTCCTCTGTATGCTATGTATATACAGACATGGACAAAATTGTTGGTATCCTTCCATTAAAGACAGAAAAACCCACAGTTGTCACTAAAACAACTTGAAACTGTTAAGTAGTAACAATAAATAAAGGTTTTGTGAAAATTAACTCACGAAAATCAGATATTTCTATTGAGTTGTAGTTCAACAGAATTATTTTAAAAAACAAACTAATGAAACTGGCCTGGACAGAAATGATGGTACCCTTGACTTAATCTTAAAGGGATGTTCCAGTGTAAGTTTAACCCATGGTCTAACACACCATGAGACTGAGTAGAACACCCCTAAAGAGATTCAGTTTGCAGACAGCAAACTCCTCTAGTTGTAGTGACTTGAGCACAGACAGCCAGATGGCAAAATACTGCTGTCTTTGTAGCCAAGAGCCAACCACCATCAAAAAAGCCACTCATAGCCACAAATGATGTTCAGAACAGCACCATACTTCATCAACAGTACAAATAGGGTCCCAGCACATAATACGAGGCATCAAACACCTGCTAGACTTGTCTGGTTTCTATTGAAAAGAGACGAAACAGGTCAATTACGGAATGCATCAGTGTTCCTATCTGTTTTTAACAATAGTGAGTGTTGACAGGGAAATAACTATCACAGTCAGCAAAGTGTGCATGCATTTTTGGATTAAACGTCACTGGACTCTTTTCTTTTCTACTGCATTCAAAAGAATGGCTAAGAACAAAACACTGGACTATTCTGAAGTGGCCTTTAATGAGCCCTGATCTAAATCCGGTTGAATATCTGTGGAAGGAGCTGGATCATGCAGTCTGGAGAAGGCACCCTTCAAACCTGAGACAGCTGGAGCAGTTTGCTCGCAAGAAGTGGGCCAAAATACCTGTGGACAGGTGCAGAAGTCTCATTGAGAGTGACAGAAATGGCCTATAAAGGTTGTGCAACAAAATATTAAGATTAAGTTCAGGGTACCATAATTTTTGTCCAGGCCAGTTTCATTAGTTTGTTTTTTGAAATAATTCTGTTGAACCACAATTCAAAAGAATTGTGTGGTTGTTTCAATGACAATTGTGGTACCAACAATTTTGTCTGTACTAAATCTTTAATTGCTTGGTTTGTCTGACCTAAAATATGAATGAATACAAATTAAGCTGTGGTGCAAGCACAAATTCAATTCAGCTCGAAGACATGGCCCCCAAGCACTACTTCTTCATTCCTGTGGAGATGTTCTCACCAGCTTTCTTTAGATTTGCAATAAGCTCTTATTGCACAGGATCAGTAAATAATTCTGATACTGTTTTATACAGTTCCATGTCCAGCTCTTTAGTGAAGCCTGGAGTCTTGACGCTGACCATCTGGCCAGAATTTCTGTACATTTGAAATTGAGAACTGCATTCATGTTCTTTAGTGTTTACTTCAATATGAAATCTGATATGTAGATATGTCTATGTAGTGTATCTAGTTCTGTAAATAATAATACTTCATCTTCTAATAACCCCAGCTCTGTCAGGTTCTGATCTAGGATGTGGAAGCACTGCCACTACAACCTGGAATATCGTTTGTGGTTTTATGTGGGTTTCTTTATGTTTGTCATATTTTTCCTCTTATGAAGTTGGGACCAGATCCAGGTTGGGTTTTGGATTCAGACCTTTATCAGCTAAAAGGCTGGTCAGATTGAACTTTTGTAAAAGCTTCATTTGATGAAGCTTTTCAATAATGATAATGATGAAATTCAATTCCAACCACATTTTATCAAAACTGAAGTGCTGTTTTACCACAGTAGCTCCCCTAACTGATGTTGCTTCTTAAATTGAAGGATCTGACATCAGGAGTAAGAATAGAGGTAGAAAGAAGACACAAATCAAAGTTTCCAATTTGCCAGTTTGTCAGTGAGTTGATCCAGTTATATCTGGATGCTTTTTGGGCAAAGTTCAAGGTGAGTGAGTTTTGCTGTTTGCTTGATAGCTAAATACAATTATGGCTGAAGCCCTTGCCAAGCTGCGATTACAAGATCCCAGCATGAAACACAGTAAGTGCTACAGTGACCAAGGAGCAGGACATGGATGGATGGAAAACCTTTTGTTGATGTTTCTGGTTCTGTCCCCTTTGTCCAGCTAAAGTAAAAACCTTATGTCATTTTGTGTCTTTGTTCTGGGTAGGTACTGAAGACTCGTCTCACATTAAGGAAGACTGGACAGTACTCAGGAATGGCTGACTGTGCCAGACAGATCCTGAAGACAGAGGGGGTTCGAGCTTTCTACAGAGGCTACCTGCCAAACACACTGGGCATCATCCCCTATGCTGGCATTGACCTGGCTGTGTATGAGGTGTGTGTGTGCAAGTGTCTGCAATACAGTGTGTGAGTGAACAGGCTTGAACTGGTCTGGGAATTTCTTAAGTATAAAGGAAAAGCTTGTAATCCAGTATATAATCCAGTATAACTATAACACTTAAAATGTCACAGATTATTATTACAACAAGTTAAGTTTTATGCCATTTTATTTTGAAATAATTCAAAGGGATGTTCAAATATTTTTTCGTTTCATGTCTTTTCCTTTTCTTTGTTTGTTGTCTTGCTTCAGACCCTGAAGAATGCCTGGCTCCAGAGGTTCTGTGTGGATTCAGCTGATCCAGGAGTTCTGGTCCTGCTGGGCTGTGGCACTATCTCCAGTACCTGTGGCCAGCTGGCATCCTATCCGCTCGCTCTCATCCGGACACGCATGCAGGCACAAGGTGAGCCGTAGACTTTGGCATTTTTACAAACATCCTAGTACTTCCATGAGCCTGCGTAAACTCCATCGTTCCTCTGCTTTCTTTCAGCCGTCACTGAGGGGAAACCCAAGTTGACCATGGTGGGACAGTTCAAATACATCATATCCCATGAAGGTGTGCCAGGCCTATATCGTGGTATCACCCCCAACTTCCTCAAAGTCATTCCTGCTGTCAGCATCTCCTACGTGGTGTATGAGCACATGAAGAAAGTCCTGGGGGTGGGGTATTAGACTGAGACGAGCAACAAAAAAGAGACAGAGAATAAAGATGGATTTGCTGGCGGAGAGGCGATGAAGCAGCTTCTCTGTCGTTCAGGAGGAGAAATGAAGAGGAAGGAACCATGGTTCTGCTGTATACTGCACCTCCTGTTGACCCATTCAGGTTTGAGCTTGTGTAACCTGCAGGTAGTTTGCCAGTAGATGAAATTGTGTGAAGTTTGGAGAAGGGGATGAGGCTAACATTCATCACTATTATACCACATTCATACAAGCCATACATCAAGTCAACAAATATCTGTGTTTAACTAACTTAGATTTTTCTGCAGTTGAACAGTTGGGACATTGTTTCACTTCACTTTCACTTCACTAAGAAATAAACAACCAGACCAGGAGTTCTGAGGCTCATCAAATGCAAAAAATCTGCAAAGTGGTTCATAAGTCATAAATTACTTTAAATATAGAGGAATATTCCAGAAAGGTGCGGTAATTGTCTGGATGACATTCCTGTTTTGTTGAAGCTGAAGTCAGGAGGAGCTGCTCTGTATTAGGACTGCTGCTGTATCAACTGCAATGTTTCCTCACTCAGTGCTGCTATGGATGAGAAGGATACAGCCTTAAAATGCAAACCAACATGGAAAAAAAACAAAAACAAAAAAAAACAATGTTTTCCTAGTTTTTAGTCTGAAGTACTTTAGTCAGAAGTTGAAGTTGGAGGATTTGTGACTGCTCTTGTCAGACTGCTTCAGCTGCTCCTCAGAAACCATGTGCAGTCAGTGAAATGAACACAAGAGATTGTATTATTATTTTTATAAATTATACACATCTACACCAGCAGTGCACATGTTAATTAATATGAATAGTCTTGGAGCAATGTCAGCGTCAAACCAGGATTATCCACACTGGGCCAATCACCACTGTTTAACATATAAGTTAAACTTGGTAACTGATAAAGGAAAGTTGTGCTTTTCTTTGGGATAACAGAGAGCTCTGAAATTAAAACTCCCAAACTAAGGTCATTTTATTCTGTCCTGATAAACCTGTTGTGATGTGATAAAATACTTCCTGAATACAACCTCAGGTATTTTTCACAATTTCATCTCCTGTTAGTTTGACAGCCAGGTAAAACCAGAAAGGACATTTACAGTATCCATGGAGGCTGCGGCTCAGTCATAAAAACACATGGAACTGACTGTGGGTGCATACTGGTTTCTCTCAGTACAAGTGCACTGGCATCTCCGTGCAAAAAAAGAAGCATGAAATAGCATCAACAGTTTGGGATGAGATGAATAATTGAGCACCAGTTAACACACTGGAGTTTTGTTTCTGAATCATTTGACTGCTTTGAGAAATGCTACAGTCCTTGACTCTATGAAACATTGTCCAAATACTGAAATGGCTCAGGGGTGTAACTGTCACTGCTGAGGGGCAAATAAGTGGCCTCTAGTTTCATAAGCCATCGCTGACATAATTTAGCTCATGGAGATGGTAGTAGTGACAGAAAAACTCCTGAAGCATCATCCTTAAAAGCTAAGTTTAAAATTTCATGGAGATCGTAATTTGAGCAAGACAATCCCAACTGAACTCAAAGTCCACTCACTGTGTCAGGTGGTGGCAACTCAGAAAACTGTATCTGCTGATGAAAGCTTTAGAAAACTCATATATACAACTATATATATATAACAACTTATAGCCATATACCGTACTGTGGGAGCTGAGCATCAGAGAAGGTTGACTGCTGTGTAGTCCTTTACTCAAAAGCAGAGGTTGTCTGAGTTTAATCATTTGTTATCTTTGCTATAAATATATTATTTTCAAATACTGGGGGGAGGTTAGAAGTGGCAGAAGAGCCAGCTCCCTGCACAACAATGGGACCAGCTTCATACATGTGAATGTGGCTGAATGACTGAGTGATGAAGTTACACCATTGTTTGAGTGCTGTGTAACTAAATGATAAGGGTCCACAGCTGGTTGGTAATCAGAGTGTTAGAGTTTTCCAATTGGTCGTCTTTCAAAATAACTTGGCAAGAACAAGCAGTATTCCACAGTATTGTATAGCTAAACACTATCTAGATCAGGGGTGTCAAACTAATTTTAGTTCAGGGGCCACATACAGCGCATATAGGCCAGTAAAAT
>OMNW01008040.1:0-16888 GCA_900303245.1 Selene dorsalis
CCGCGCTGCCTCCTCAGCGGCGACACAAGCGTCTCACGCGCTCTCCGCCAGTCTTTGACGGAATAACTTCTCAGACAACTAAATGAACCGCGTGCCTGTTGTTCTGGCCCAGACTGCTGTGGCTTTCCACGTCAGAGCACCAACAGAGATGTAAAGCAAGTTGCACTACCGCATCTTCCTCTTGATATGCTTCTGACATAACGAGGAGCCAAGAAGTGACAGAGGTATTTCGGCATTGTTTTGCGACTTGTTTATATTAGTGCGCCGCCATACGCAGCTACAACACACATACAGACAGGCACACACGCACACACGGAGCTAGAAGCCCTGTCAGCGGCAGCATAACCTGGTTACAATGATTAGAAGTCGCTCGAAGCCGGTACAACGTTAGATAATACGTATTGCCGGAGTTGTTTGGTGGAAATGTCCATCGGTAACTGCAGCTTCAGTTGCCTTCAGGCGTGAAGTGAAGGTAAAGCAGGCGGATGCATGGTAGCAACTCAGGAAGGAGCCAACTTTAAAGCTTCTTTTGCCAACTATCGTCCTAAAAATTAGTGTTAACCTCGGACCTCACCTGCTAGGTAACTACACCTACGAGCTTCACTGCATTTATTACAACAGTAATGATATATAATTTCATTCATTGTTCATCACTACTAGCTTCAGATAGGAGGCGAGCTAATTCTGTGGCCATGGTGGTAATGTTTGCGGGGCTACGTCAAACATGGCGTCACTTGATTAATAAGGACCAACAGGTGCGCTCACCTGCGCTGGACTGGAGCCAGGTTGTGTACAGGCTGTCTCGCTGTTCCCAGTGTGCTGCAGTCTTCAAATGTTTTGTAAAAGGTCCTTCAGGATGTGTATTTATGAGGCAGCTCATCTCAACTGAGAGAACAACCAACTGACCTCATAACTTATTGATGGCCCCAGAATACAGAATGAAGCCACGAGGTGCTAAACATCAGCCGGTGAGGTTTTGATCTGGCCTTCAGACAAGGTGACTTTTTTTTTTTTTTTTTACTTTACTTTGCTCCTCTTGGCTTTATTGTTTGGGGACTTGCGAACACTGAGCAGCTGCTGATTTAATGCAGTGAATGTTTTTATTATTATTTTTTATTTATAAACAACACACTCTGTCCTTGATGGTCAGATTTGTTTTTGGTTCAGTTTGTCTTCCTGGATGAGAAAGGTTTCTACTGTGACTGAGAGAGCTGACCTGTTGACAAAGTTATAACCACAGATTAGTCAATTTTTCTTTTTTACACTAGCGCAGTTACCACAGTACTTCCTACCATCTCACCTTGACAGAATCCAGCCGACACTAACATTAATACTTACAACTTTTTCTATTTTCACACATCCAAAATACTCTTACAACCAATATCATTGATTAGAATATAACAATGTTGCTGTCCCACAATTCCTTGTTGCAAAAACAGGTGTCTTGTGATGCAGGACTTCTGATTTTTATCTATCTGGTTGATTTTATGATTAAGATTTGGTTTTATTTGTAAAGATGTTGCACCAACTATTATGTATTCCTTCCATGTTGTCAGACAGTACTCAGTTGTACAGTTTTTGTTAGATTACATATAAATCCATATTTCTGTTACTGATTATTTTTTATTGCACAAATCTGATTTTCAGCTTTTGGCAGCACAAAATAATTTGCAAAGAAATAAGCAATTTAATCCATATGACAGATATTTTACCACAAGCCAACATTTTCTTATTGTCTGCTCCTGCACTCATCGGCACCTCAGCAGAAAACAACTGTCTAGTGAGTACACGCAGATCTGTGTGTATTTGGGAGTGATGGCCGCAAGAAAAAATCTATGACTGTGTGTGGTTCGCTTGTTTAATTCATTCATTTCTTTCCTTCATTTTTCCCCTCTATTCCACGCTACCTTGTTTAGGCACTGCAGAGGAAGATGGAGGTCCAGAGTGGTGTTCAGCAGGCAGAGCCTGGCTCTCTGGGCTCTCCTCGGTCGGGGGCCAATCAGCAGAATGAACTGGACGACAGGCAGATGGATGCCAGTGGCAGAGACTCTTCTGACAACCACAGTAAGGATGCACAGACAGCAAACCAGAAAGATGACAAAAAAGTAAGTTGCAGACTCCTACTGCTGCACATCTGCAGCTGCTGCGTTGTGTGCATGTGTGGGTCTGAGTGTGTGTGTGTGTGTATGTATTAGGGTGTTTCTGTATGTGTGTGTGTGTGATGAGTGATGAGATCCTGCCCATCTGTTGAGCTATTCTTGGGCTGTGTTCTTTACTTTCACATTGCAAAACTCTTACTCACTCATTCATTGTGATATCTCTCGGAGTGCTGAAAAGCCAAATTGCAATGCAGTCTGCGTGTTTTGCGGTGTTAATTGATGTCATGCACTTTACACATACAAGTCACCTGCAGAGACCTGGGTTATCTAAGGTTGGAGAAACCTGTTTGCTTGTCAGCTTGTTGCAACAAAAAATGAAACTGTGAGTACTTTGGTCTTTAGCTTTAGTGGTTTCAAAGGAAGTTGGTAATGTGTTTTTTATGTTGCCATGATAACCATGAGCACATACGGTACTATAAACCCCAGGTAGGATATGTAAATTTAGAATTGCTTAAAGACCTAAGTGGCTTTAGCAGACTCCATGTGTGAATGCTGATTCTCAAACATATCAACCCTCTGCCATCTTAGAGCCCTCTGCACGCCCAAGAGTGACAGTAAAATCCTCACTGGCTCTCTTCCATCTCAAGGATGTCAGTCATACTTCTCTGTCAGGAGCCAGAACCTCTTTCCGTCAATCAGCCTGAGAGGCTCTGTAGGCCTCGGAGCAGAGAAGAGATAGCGGCAGAATAAACACAACAGATATACGAAAACATCACCAGAGGACAGGTCTGACTGCTACTGGCAGCTCTGAATGGGATGCTTGTCATGGCTTGCTGTATCAATTTTGAATCCCTTGAACAGAGTTTGAGTGAACAGTAATTGACATAACGCTTTAGGGTCTTCATCTTGGTGAGGTGAAATTGTTTCAGAAGCATTTATTAAACGCTGCTGAAAATGTACAATAATATAATTGTTTTAGATGTGGTTTCAGCTTATCTAGGCAGGAGCCCCATGTGGCTTATGTATCTCATGTCACATATCCACTCTTTACTCATTTTTGTGATCAAAGTGTGATCAAAAAGCTTCAGTCATGAGAAGCTGCTTTTATGTGTGATCATATGGAAATAAGAGACTTCCATACTTAGAATATATACAGGATCAAAGTGGTTTGTTGTTTTGGGGCCTGTGGGAACTATTTCTCATGTAGCTGTGCAAATTGTGAAAAATCCAGAGAAAAACTGCTGTAATAATGAAATACATAACATGTTAAGCTTTTGATGCACACCTTAAGACATTTTCATACTATTGCTGTTTGGTATTAGAGGAGAAATTAGGCATTTTGTCTTTCTCAGACACTCTCACAGAAATCCCTCATTACAGATATTTTATAGGGAAATACAACACCTATTTTCCAAGGTTAGATAAAATATTGCATCATTTCTCAGGGGTAATTGACTCATGTACATAGGCAGACTCAAGACTTCTTCTTTGTTTTCATGCAGTTAGCTCCAACTATTGGCTTTCAGACCCCTGAAGTTATGCTTTTCAAAGCCCACATGGACTGATGCATGTATGTCAATGGATAGATAGCCTACGTGAAACTAGTGTTCATGAATAGTAAAGTTTGCAGTTGTAAATCAATCTTTGTGGTAAGACGCAAAGCAGGAAACTGTTTAAACTCATTGCTTAATGTTTCCACAACCACAAGTGTTGAATCTGATTTGACAGTAACACCCATGAAACATTTAAGTATTTGGCTGACGAGAAAGTCTGTAATGATGTTGTTGGCACCACAGAGGAGTGCACAGTGTTTATGTTGAACACAGAGATTTGTCTGTTTTTGATTGTTGGTGCTGCATCATGAAGCAATGAGGCCTAAATGCATTAGCTTCTTCAATTTCAGAGCACAGAGAGGTATTCTAAGTGGCTCACTGTGGCAACATCAAAAACATTTTTTTTTTTTAAATTTAACCGTAGGTGTCACTAAGTGGTAGGCTCCCCCCTCTAATGGGTGAAAAGGTCAGTACCCCTGTCATTAAGTATGTGCGTATTTGTTTTTTATTTTTCATTTAATCACTGTTTGTTGGCTGATGAGCAGTGGAGTCAACATATGCTGCATTTCACTGAGGGTGGCCCTGGGAGTGTGTTAGCCTGCAACACTGGCTGACTAACCAGTTGGCAGGCTGCTTCTGCTGCTGTAGCGTCATTGATTAGACCGGACAGTTTATCCATCAAGGTGTCATCAGTGGAAGTGGACCAGTGCTCTTGTTGTTGTCGAAGGGTAGTTGCCTGTGGCTTGTCCTGTTGTTTATTAGCTATACATCATTGAAAATAAGGTGGAGCAATCTGACCTGTGGGCTCGAGATCAGAGCTGCAGTGACATATGAGGTCGTCCACAGTGCAGTCAGCTGTTGCATAAAGGTAAAGGAAGTCAGCTGGTGAAAGTAAATTTTCTTGTTTTAATCCTCAGACTGTCTCCTCAATCTGAATACCCAGGAGCAAAAAAGTCAAGGTTTAAAATTCATTTTAGTCTCAGCACTGATGAAGTACCCTTCAGTGAGCACTTAATCCCCAAATGCTCCTGCTTGCGATGTTATCTGGTAACTGTGGTTTTATGTCTTGTGGAGCAGGCCAGTGGTGAAAAAGAGGTCACAATTTTTATTTATTTATTTATTTTTTTTTTTAATGTTTCCAGTGGCAGAATTAGTCCAGGGAGTTTCATATTGAAGGATTCCTGTCAACACCTGTCAGAAACTGTGTGTATGATTGGTCACAACTGAGTGTCCTGGATTTGATATGATACCACATGACTCACTGACGATACTCGTATGATTGTTTATGCATGAGTAGGAGATGTGTGGCCGTAACATTTAGAGTGAAAATAAAGTGACATTGTCAACAGACATGGTCCAGTATGGTCCACAAGCATCATGTACATATGTTTTTCTGCTAATGTTGCTTTGGTGTTGTTTGTTCTTCTCCTTCTTCATATTATTATTTTTATCATCATGGTCTTTTGTTATGATCCACCGTGCTCTTACATTTGTATTCCATTTGGAAAATGGAGGCTATCAAGCTAGGCTAACTAGCCTCCATTTAGGAAATGATAGCTAGTTTGCACTGATACCAGTCGATGTAAACAGCTCCCAGTCATATCGTGCTGTTCTTACATTAAAGCAAGGAAGGGTTTGAGGCAGCCTCTCTTTCATGTCCCCAGTTGTGGTGATCACAAACGACCAGACTATCAAAGCGCACAGCACAGCAGAACTGTACACCATATGTAACCCTGTGTTTTGAATCATGACATTACATTCCATTACAATTCATAATAATGTTTTTCAGTTTGGCTTAAACATTTTTAGATTCATTAGTGCAAATTTGGGAAAAAAAGGCTCAGGCTCCTCAGCAGGTGAAGTTTCCCTTTCAAGGAGCTGAGCTGAAGGTGTTAAAGCTGTCCCTGCGCTTAACCTTAACATGGCCCCTGACACTTGGCTTGACCTTGACCCTGCCCTGTTTTGATCTGTGAAGCTTACTGAAGTGCAGTAGATGACCTCTAAACCACCCCAGAGGGATTATTTCCCTTGCAACCCTGTATTGGTTTGTGCTCATTATTCTTCTTAAATCCCAAAGCATTAGCCAACCACCAATAATGACGAGTTACGGTGGTGATTTGAAATACTGCACTAATTGGTGTCATAACAGCCCACTGACCTTTAACTCATTACCAGCACTGGAAGCAGAAGTCAGTTTGTAAGCACAAAGCCAACAGTCGCACATAGGACTTTGCTTGCTGATCAAGCAAATTTTACAATAGTTCCCTATTTTAGAGTTGTTTGTGTGTGAAATATATGTGAGCACTATTTCTACAGAGAGTTTATTTAATCTCTTATATGTATACAACAGACACAGCCATTCCTTGTTGTAGTACTTGGTGTTTCCATTAGAAATGAGTCATTAGGGAATGAGCTCTTAGGTGTGGAGTGGAATAGTCATGCCAGTGACTATTTCTGTTACTTTGATTGCACAAATTAGAAAACATTCAGGAACAGGGAAAGCAAATTATATTAGATTGCTTTGACTGAAGATTTTGTGTGTATTTCCAAATAAGTGATCAGAGAATTAAAATCCGTGCAGCGGTTACTCAGTCAGAATGAGAATAAATTTCATGTTTATTTACCAACAGAAGCGACTCGTGGGAGCTGCAGTCACTTCAATGAAACTTCCTGACTTTGTGATGACTTGTTGTCCAGATGCTCCTTGAGCATTTGCGTAACAGCTCCATACTCATCATGGCTTAAAAGTTAACAGGAGAAGCAGATGGCCTCTCACCTTGCTAGGCTATTTGGCTTCAGTCGTGTGACAGGTTGGGATGCGGTGCACTCTAATTACTGCTTTTCTTTTTTGGTAAACTCTGAAATCGATCAGCAGCTTACTGATCAGCAGTTCAGCCACCAAAGAATTTTCTCACACAAATCTATATATGAGTCGATCTGGTGTTTGCTGTGAGTTGAATACAGTATGAATAAAGATATCTGCTAACGGGAGAAAATATACAGAATTGTATATGTGGGAGAGTTTTGTCATCTCTTTCAGCATTGCTGGAGTGAGCATTGTTCAGTGAGTTGAAGTAAATATGGACAGACATCGTGAACACCACCTCTACGCCCCCCCCAACCCCCCCTTCCTCCACTCCACAGATTGCCTTGGTGGTAGCTAGCGGGGCCCAGATAATTACCTTGTGTTATTTCTCCTCCCACACTTTGCTTTTGAAGTCCTGGCTGCCTAGCTGCCTCAGCTCTAATAGCACCCCGGCATACCATCGATCCCATACCCCTCCTCCGGATATGAATGGCTAGTGGAGGTGGGCTGATGGGTTTTGGAGGGAGCAGCCCAGGAGTCTGCCCCAAGCCTCTGCAGGTTTCCTAACGCGCAGGTTAATCAATATGCCAGTACGCCTGATCGTGGAAACAGCACAATGCGCAAATGACTATAATATGCACATTAAATAGCAAATTACAATGGGCTCTTTGCAAGCGGACAAATTGAAAACTGGCACATTGTCAAATGCTCTACTTTCACACATACAAATGGCTGCCTGTCTTTTACTGCAACAAATTGAACCTGTTATAACCAAATGATTTTGTCTGCGTGTGTGTGTGCGCCCAGCATAGCAGTTCCAAAGCTCCACAATGGTAGGGACCTTTAAAAACTCCTTACTGCTGCATTTTATTGAGAAAATTAATGGCTTGTCTGCTCAGCTGTGTCAGGGAAGTAAAATATTGTAGATGTAATAGTTTTAGATATGCTGTGATGTCTTAATCCTTTGACAGCACAGATATTCACTGCCGTACACAAGACTATTTCAAGGAAAATACCTTTAGAGACAGTTGCTTTGCAGAGAGGTGCGATGTGGTGCGATGTGTCTTGACTTCGATGGCAGAGGAGCACAGGCACAGAAAAACCAACTGAATGTGTGTAGCTTATGTGATAATCTCATTACTGTAATGCTATCCTGAGCATTGGAAGCTCATTTTTTAAGCTACTGTAATACAAGAATATTCTGAAATGGCTCCATGTTGATTGAATAATTTTGATAAGATATTCAATAAAATTTTAATGCATATTTTGAATGAATGAGACTGTGTACTATCGTTTACTGTAAAACTAAATAGCACTAAATATTGATGATATTGGTCTTAATTTGCTGCGGCAGGAAACCTTACAAAATATCTGGACAGCATTTGTTCACAGCTCAGCATGTCAAAAAATAAGGGAACCCCAAATGAAGTTTTCCAAAAACTGACATTTATCAGGGCTGACAGGTTGACTTAGCAAACAGGTGTAACCAATAACAGTCAGTAATAGCTGTGTTTCATTTTGGTTTCAGTGTTCCAGGGCACTGGTGCTGTGCCTGCTGGCTCACTGTAATCCCACACTGGCACAGATAAATGAAACACTTTCTTCATTAATGCATCTCATGTAACATCAGTGCTTGTGCTACAGTGAAAAGTTAAAACATCACATGTAAAACAATTTCAATTCATTCACTGAAAACACACAGTAGGAAAAGCACAGATAAATATTGAAACTAACAGTGTTTGAACTCCATTCAGCAACTTTAGTTTCTGGTTAAAATATCTGCTGTCATATATAGAAACATATTGATACTGCAAATCATGAACACACAATAGTATAACCAAGAGATGTTTAAAACTCAAAAGTCCAACTCCTAACTATGTCTACATGTCAACAGACAGCTTGGTGCTAATTTTGCAGAACTGTAATGAAGCCCTGCAGGAAGACTACTAAAATATCCAGCCACGAGTTGAGGTGTTAGAGCATTTGCATCAGCACCCAATGTTGAAACATGTGACTCGGCTGTAACTGGCCAGCTCTGACACATGTTCTAAAAAAGGCAAAAATAAAGATGTCACTTCAAAGCAAAACTATTATGTCATGTTGTTTGATATACTCTATCTGTTAGAATGTGCACCTCTCCTCTTCTGTCCTGAGATGAACGTACTGTATTCTTATCTGGTGAAGTGAGGTAAATGTATCGTCTCCGGAGTGTCCAGAGCACAAGGTAATAGGGTTAGTTCCTGGTTTGGTGACCAAGGTCAAGCCTTAGTCCATGATCTCATGTATTAGGGACGGATGATCATTAGTGAGAAGGTGAAAGAGCATTACAGATTGAATTTTGAATCCTTTGGTCTATTTGTGATCACTGCTCGGACGCCTACCGTGCACTTTTTATTCAGAGAGCTCATTCCGGAAAACAATACATAATTCTCTCTTAACAACAGTAAAGATTGTAGGAAATGCTAATCAGTGTGACTTGTACGCTATTTAGTGCGTTTTATGATCAGCTTTGGCTATTTGTAGAGACTTTATTTGTGTTCTTGCTTTCTATTTTGGTCCATTGGTTCTTTAATCTGTCACAAAAGTACAGAGGGTGATCAAGCATGTCAGATATTTATCATGCAGTCATGTTTCGAGACGCAACCTCTTTTAGTGGCTTATTTAGCTCTCATCAGAGCATTTTACTACTCTGTTCAAAACACACTCTCAGTATAAACATAGACGACACATGGGCACTCACGTGTGCACACAGCCACACACACTCACTCTCCCACAATGACACACTACCAGCAGATCACAGAGACCTTATTAGCTGCTGTCACAACACATTTATCCCTCATCTGTTTCTGGGAGCTGTCGCGAGCAAAAGGTTGCTCTCTGCTGCAAAGTGGCAAAGTGGGCTCCTCACTGTGTTTTTCATTCTCTCTAATGGAGAGCGATGGCATGGGCACCAGCCATCTCTATCTGTGGCCCTGTCCAAACAGGGGTGATTTCTGCCCGAAAATAGCCCTGCTGTCAGCTCGCCTTAGTTGCCGGGCCCGCTGAGAGTCAGTTAAGGGGATCAGTGCTCACTGGAGTGTGTGGCTCAGTGGTAAGACACGGTGCTGGTGACACATTGCTTTGATGGGATCACCGACCGCTCCTAATCCCCCCTCGACACAGATGACCTAAGGGGCTCATTGCACTCAGCAGAGTCACCAGTCATGATTCCAGCTCTGCCTGACTTCAGCATCCTATCCAGTTGACCTCCAGCCTTTAGACTCTCAAACGGCATTCACAGCATTCAGCTTTGTTGTTGGCAGGTGTTCAGGGTGACTGCCATGAAAAGAAAGTGACCGTCGAGTTCTGTGGTGGAGGTTGCTTTACATGTGCTTGTGCCTGTGTTTGTGCATTGCTCTTTGCTTGTATTCAATGTATTTTATGGATACTTTAAAGCCAGAATTTTCTTGAGGAGAATTTTAAAGTCATAAACAACACAAATACAGTTTCCTGCTGCTGTTATGTATTTGGTCAGTTCATATGCTGGACATGCAACTTGATTTCTCGGCCAGCAACTTGGCAAACGTGGCATAGAATGGGGACATTCCTCAACGAAAACTGTCTGTGTACTAGAAGGGCCATCTAAAATCTTTGCTGTGATTTAAAACAAAAAATCAGCCCCTTGCATTTTTATTTTTCAATGAAGTGTGCACCCTGATGTTTGCTCTGCGTGGCACACTGAAGCTGAGGCTCGTCTGTTGTTAGGGGTTTGTGTGAGACTTGGTGTCAAGGTTGGGAACTGTTCACTCTCAGTTTGTGATGACTTGGCAGCAAAGAAAAGGTCAAGGCAGACTTGAAGTGCAGAATTGCCAAATGTGCTAGATCAGAAATCCTGGTTTTCAGAGAGTGGAATTCCCAAGAGCTGTGTATCTTGCTGGAAAATATGTTAAATGTTCTTATTTCTGGCCATAGACTCCACATCATGTGGCTCTCAAAGTTTTTAAATGTACAACATGTTTCATAGGCGATTGTTTGTGGTAGATTTACAGAAATATAATATGCATCTTGACAAGTATGGCCTCAAAGGCAGTGTTAGTGGATTATACATTCTCCTAACTCTAACATGTGGCTTGTTTTTTGTGGGTGTTTTTAAATCTTGTTAGATAGTGGGTTCACATAAAGAGGCCCACAGTAATTTGTTTTACAAGTACCCCATATTTCATACTTCTAAAGTCTTTTCTTTGTCAGTTTTCTATTTCAAAGAGTAAATTGTCTCCTCATGCTTCCAAACACAGCCAAACTGATCATTTAAATGCACGCACTAATAAAGCCTCAGATAGAAAACACAGATCTACTGAGTAGGTACATAGTGTTAAAACTACAAGTTTTTTTTTTTTTTTTTTTTTTTTACACCACTTAATGAAAGTAACTGTCTAGTCAACCACTTTAATGGTCTTGTTTATATTGGGTACTAATGCTCTTTATTGATTCTTGTGCAAATTGAGAATTTTATGCAGGATGAAAATGTGTATTTAAATTGTATGTTTGATTTTTTTTCCCCAATACATATATTATTCACAGAGGAATGAAATAAATACAGCCAATATAAATACAAAAGTACAATTAACCCATAAGACAAAATTGTCTATTTTTCTAAAGAACAAAAAAAAAGAGGATCAGAAGAGGGAACTTAATGGATGACTGACTTTTGCAACCAGTTGCACATTATTGGAAAAAGCGAGAGCTTATTTTTATATTAGTCATGCTATCAAACATTTTGCACCTCAGATTTGCCCACAAAAGTTTACTGGTCTGTTTCCTCCACTTGGTGCCTGGTGTCTGGATTGTAGCTCAGATCGAGCCGCAGTAAGTGTGGAAATTGGGGGTAGGTCATTTTCAGAATGGGAGACAGCTGCTGATGCCATTGTACTTTATTTTCCTAGCATATGGAAATGGTTTGTATACTTGTCATTATAGCTGGAATATTGTAACACTGTGTCACTTTAACTTCCATATCAGACTTGTATCATTTATCATAAAATGAATCTAATCTAATCTAAATGAGTCTATTTGAGTATAATACCACACTGCACTGCAAAAAACCCAGCCATAGACAAGACCGTTTTATTTTTGTTTGATAATAACTTACCATAATGTTGTAAGCATGAAATGCTTTGACACAAAATGACTGTATTTTGCAGGACATCTTCTGGATGAGAGCATTCACATGGGAATGACCTCAGCTCTGCTCTGTCTGATTTGACAGATGCTACACTGTGTAGTCATGACACATGCGCTCAAATATTTCCATTTGGACAATCTGTTTCCACTCTGAGATGTCGTTTGATTAATTATAATCAAGCCCTTAGCATCAATATTTTCCAGTATTTAGATGAGACTTGGCTTGCGGTCTTCATAACATCTTGAGGAAGCAAAAGAGCAAAATGAGATTTTTTTCTCTTTTTTTGCTGCTCAAGTGTTTTATTGAAAATTTTACACTGCTTCATATAATCCCAAACAAATGAAAAACCAGAATAGAAACCGCAAGATATAAAAATGGTAATTTATTAAATCTGTTCTATAATATCTAGTGTGTGGTGGAAAATTGCATGTCTACTCTCTTTTACACAACATTTACAACATTTAACGGGGTGTAATGATAGGAAACACATGGCTTCGAGTTTGCTGAGAAGAGTTAGTGGTGAGATACTGGTAAGAGAATTGGATTCACTTTGTCTGACAAGGCCCAGAGTCCAAACAATGTGCATTTAAAAAAAAAAAAAAAAAATCACATAAATTACAGCAGCGACATTGATACCTCTTAACACAGAGTGGGATTTATTTATTGATATGTCTAAAACACTCATCTTGGATCAAGGGGGCCTCATAAAATATTTTAAGTAACAATGGTTTAGAAAAGATCTTCCTCTGACTTTGAAACTGTGCAAATACATGTTGAAGAAGAGCTCCACTTCACATCAAGCAAATCAATGTAACATCCATAAACAGTAGAACATTAATATTTATTAATGCAAATTATGTTAGGCTTTGTATTTATGAGATAATGAATAGAGGAACATTCTTGGGGAGTTGCATGTTTACTCATTATATTCAATTATCTTAAAACTCAGTTTTCTCCTACAGAAATATGATAAATACTATTCATATGAAATTAACAAGAGAACTGCTATTTTTTTTGCAGCTGACAAGGGTAAATAAATGAACATACACTTACTAGCGTTAGTAGCTACTGTTAAAAGCAACACATGTCACAGTTTAAATTAAACTGCAGCTACATGCTTTTTCTGCCCTTAGCTCTGTTTGGACCTGGCTTTGACATGTTCACAGCGCTAAGTTCAGGTGTGAGCAAACCCAAGATGCACTGAGGTTGTATTTGCGATCTGATCATTCACCACATTCCACAGTGTAAAGACACATCCTGACCTGGACTGCAGACAGATGTGGGTTACTGTGTTTGGGGGTGTATATGTACGGGTCAGCTTATGTCAGCCAACCGTCCTTCATGATCCTCCGCTCCGCTAGAACTGAACATAGGTCAGATAATATCCATGTTTGGTGAACTGATGTTGCTTCCTGGAATGGGAATTAATTAGATGATGCTGACATTTAAATGCCATTAGGCTAACCCACTGACACAGAGAGAGACGCAGCACACACATGGGTGATCTCAGAGGTGAAACTGAAATGTAACTTTTATCTGCTTGATCTGTTTGATATAATTTAGTGAAGTTCTCTTGATCATCAAAAGCCACAGACTGGAGTCTGTGCTAACAGCGAGGAACAGGGTGATAGCTGTTGACATCATCCCTAACCCCTGTGGGTCTGCTGTGTTATATGTATATCTGATGTGCTGGGAAGGTTGTGGACAGCTTTGTGCGCTCATTGTGTCTTACCAGTCAGTTTGTTTTCACCTAAATGAGGCAGGAACCTATAATGAACAATAGGTTTAATACCTCACACTAGTCTCTGCCTCTCTACAATGTTTGGCAAAGTGCTTTTCCCCCTTTGTGTCTTCTGGGTGCCCCTGGCATTTATTGTGGAAGTTACATGCCATCCCCATGGGCCATCCGTGGAATCGGGTCGAAAACCAGCAAACTGCTTCAAGATGTCTTGTGATATATTTCTTTTTTCCACATGTGAAAATTATTTCATGAGGTAGTTCATCCAAATGCAGATTTGGCAACAGCAGTTGAGTGAAAACAAGAAAGCAACTATAACCCCCCAACACCTTGGTAAAACTCTTGAGGATAGATTTTAATGACATCATTTCAGCCGCAGGCCTCTGGAGTCCAGGCCAAGTCAGGTATATGTGTACATCTGTTCATTTACACACAATGAACAAACAAACACGGTGATGACTGTTTGGGTGGGTGCTTGGCTGCTTTGCTGCCTACCTTACAGGGGCATCATTAGGGTGCCCCACCAGCTATGTGATAATAAGGGCAAACACCTCTATTATGTTCCCTTGGGCCTGTAATACATATATTCACACCTTGTTACACTGTGTGACCAGCCCTATTAGCTGCAGCAGTTAGACCGCGCTTACACACTCATTAACACCACCGATGGAGATATAAGACACTCATTACTGGAGTAGATAAGGGTAAAATACTGTACTGGCTTTTAACTGATTGTGGAAATAAAAAGGGAAACCAGCTGATGTATCACACTGTGCTGTGCCACAGTTGTGTCATAAAGATATTACTGTTTTAAAAGCTGTTAACAAAGCTTGGCTGTATGTGCAAGCATACAGGTCAGCCGACTGTGCCCTGTGTTGGTGTGTAAATGAAATGGTAATAGAGGGTTTCATCACCACTACTAATTACTGAGTGACAGTTTTCTCACCAGTGTGTAAGTTTGTGTGTGTGCGCATGTGTATGTGGTTGATAGGCCTAATTAGGTAAACTCCCATTACACTTAAAAGTGCATTACTGCTGCTCTTTTGTAAAGGCTATAATTAGAGTGCTGTGGAGAGCGAGCGGTAATTAAGTTATTTCTCAAGTATTATTAGTCTGCTTGTTATATGAGCCAATTGTACTGAAAAGGATAGAATACATATTTGACTTTGTGCCAGTGCTTTGTTAACTTTATAGATATTAAAGCAAAGAGCCATTACACAGTGCATGATTAGAGTGTATGACAATATATATCTATCATGGTTCGCTTCTCAAGGGATTTGTGTCTGATAAAATTGAAATATCACAATAGAGAGTTTCAGCCTGTACCCATTGCGGAGGGCTTGTGTGATGCAGGAAGAAAGCAAATGACAACACATACTGTATGCACATGAGTGTGCGCACACATTTCTTGTCTCAGGCTCTCAGCCTGACTTGGCATTTTTGTGCATGTGTCATCCGATGCCTGCAGTGGCAGCAGCGTGAGCCCCAGATCCTCTGACTAATCCAGATTGCCTTCTAATCCCGATCACACTCTCCTCTTCCTGCCATTGAATCCATTATTCTCTGCAGTTTTCATGATGTCGTCCTTTCTTGTTTTTTTTTTTTTTGTTTGTTTTTTTTAAGGCGACAGTGTCTAGCAATGCACTGAGTAGTTATGGGACACTAACTGTTGTAGCGAAGTTTAAAAAAACATTTAAATCATGTAGTTGACCTGTACAGTCATTACGATCCACTCACACAGCTGTTTTCAGTTGTTGTGTGTCATTAGGGCGACACTCATTAATATCACCCACAGTCTGACACAGTTTTCTCTAACCTACGTACTTTATTAGTACGTGTGTTTGGTGACCTCGGGTAAGAGATTAAAAATGATACAAAAGCACCTGTAGATGTGTTTTTATTATTCAAACAAATGACATGCATGGTGCTATACTTGTTCTTACAGAGCATGTGCTTTTCATTTTGTGTCTCTTTGTGTATAATTACATGTCTCCTCTCTCTCTGATGTCTTGCCACCAGCAGATTTAAATAACACTTGTAATGATGTTAATCACCGACTTAGGATACCTTGCCAGGCCTTGAAGGAGAATGCGGGGAGACTGGGTCAATGGCACATGTGCACAGGGTTAGCAAATCCCATCGGAAGGGTGGTGGGGTGGATTGAGAGCACGGACCATTGTGCCAGGAGAGCTGGAGCAGATCCTCTTTCTATGCTGTTCTGAATGGGCCTATTTTTAGCACATAGGGTGGTTCTAGTGGACAGATAGATAACTCTTTGTCACTCGCTTGTGCTCTGGGGCGATTCACATATGGAGCATATTTGAGATGTGAACTCTCTTTATCATACTGAACTGTTGTTTCATGAAGCTATTGGTTTACATAGCTGCACTGTAGGCCACAGGTTGAATGAGAGTAACATGACGCTTTGTCGTCATTGAGGGGGGTTGATATGATGACATCAACGTGTAGGTATGATTAGAAACTGATGAAGAATGATAGGAAGTCCATGAATTGATCAATGGGCTTTTCTGGCCCAAATAACTGATGATAAGAAGTAAAATTAGTAAAATACAGGCAAGTAGGCAAGGAAGTATACCATTCTATACTAATGACATTTCCACACATAACAGGATTATTTTCAATTTCATATGCAATTCTATCTAACATTAAGAAATGCCAAATTCAACAGTAGCATGTCTACTTGATGAAATTAGCATCTTAGATCAGAAGGCAAAATATTCACTCAAAATGAAATGTTTTCTGTATTTGATAAATGACTCGCTTTCATTCAGCTATTTTATTTATAACATCAGTCTTTCACTATTTACCATCATTGTTATTTCACCCAAATAAGATGACTGTTCAAAATTCAGTTTTGAATTTATAATATTGAGTAAAATATCAAATATAGATAGTTATTCTTATGCGCATGTAACATGTATTGGCTGAATTTCAGTTTAAAAAAAAAAAACGTCAGGATACAGTACTACACTTGCCTTCAAAATAATAACATCATTTTTAATCAGCTCCTTCCTCCTCTTGCTCTGTGTTTAATTACATTACCAGATAGGAAGGGTTTGCTACATGGAATAACACAAAGTATGCCTTTAAGCTGTCTCACTAGAAAATATTTGAAACAAGTAATCAGGCAATATCTTAATGGATATCAGAGTTTTATTTCAATGCCGTAGAGTTCAGCCTCTAGGTTCTTAGAATAGGCTACAGAAAGAATCAAGAAGCACTTGGTCTGTGTGTTCTACAGGCTTGCAAAGGGTAAATGAACCACAGGTCTCAATGAGCCACATTATCTCCCTCTATCTCTTTGGAGTGTATAGATTTCAAAGACAGAGGAAATGGAGAGACAGAAATGACTATTTTCCCCAGATGTCAGACCCAGAATGGATGTCATGCCCAGGGTTAGCAAATCTCATTTACAAATTTCAGGCGGGGAAATATCCGTCCCTCACCCGTGTCTCCCTCGTCTTCTCCTCCCATCACAATAGAAAAGAAGCTTCTCATTTAACCGAACTG
>OMNW01008042.1:0-16864 GCA_900303245.1 Selene dorsalis
AAAAGGGAGAAATAGGAGGGGATGAGAGAGGAGTGGAGAGAGTGAGATGCAGAGGAAAAGAGCAGAAAAAGTGAGAGAGTGAGAAAGAGAGAGAGGAGAGAGAGAGGGGTGGTTGGCACTTTTGGTGGGAGTGATGTAGAGAGATGCAGGGACATAGAGACTAGTAATAGTGTGGCACTGTGTGGAAGTATCGGTCCAATCGCAGCCCTGTGAATATATACATCATCATCATCATCATCATCATCACCATCTTCATATACAGTGAACAGCAAAGTGGTGAGTGCTGCATGGTGCATCGATTTCAAAAGGCCATAAAAACAAACAAAATACTCCGAGGTGATACACGGATACACTTTCTCTTTACAGTGATGGTCATTACACCAAAGCATGATGCAGATACTGAACGCAGCACTACATCAAATCTGAATGCTACCCACCTCCAAAGTCTATACACATTGTTACATGGATTTCAAGCCAAACAACTGTAAAATGAAACACACACACACACATACACACACACACACAAATAGCACTAGTTCTCAGTTATTATACAGTTTGTGTTAGCGTGTCAGCATCAACAGAGAATACATAGCAAACCCATTTTCACTTGCTATTTCCTTCTGGAAAATGTTGTGTGAATGTGTACCTGCCTAAAGAATGAGCTTAAGTACAAGCACTGCAACAAAAGAGGCTCTTTTAAACAGCAGTTCAACTACATCAATCTAAGACTCATAGTGGAATAATATCTAATAAAAGCAGATTTAGCAAGAAGATTTTTTTTATGATGAGACCACATTTAGCATTGTTTTTCTTAGTACTGTTGTGCTATGTAAGTTTGTTAGACCAAACTTTAAAAAAAAAAAAGAAAAGCTGGAGATATGCCTGGATCCAAAGTCACAATGTAACTTTTGCTGAGTGGAAATTTCATCGTAAAAGCACATTCAATTTCCTTTGTTCCCTCATGATTCTCGGCTGTGTGATGCACTTGATTGTAGCATAAACTTAAACTTAAATGATGGGGGGAAGAATGTTTCTAGTCGTTGTCGTCCCAAAACCTTCAGAAACTGTGAGCGATTGATTTTTTGTCCACTTGGGTGCAGCAGAGGCAAGCCGTAACCAGCAGACTGACATACGTCAAATATATGTCAAACTTGGTGTTGTATTTGTCACCGTCCTGATGAGTTGAACTCCAACGTTGACTTTCCTTCTAGCTTTGTGGCGAACTTTGTGTGGCTGCTGTTTGGCACTGAGCAGGAGGTGCACAGTGGGTTTTTAGACCTTCTTAGCTGTCTGCTGCATTTGAAAATAACACTGATGAAAACAACTAGAGGGAACCAATACAGTACTGGAATAACCAAAACAATGCCTGAAGGGGGCTAAAACTCAGTGGTATGGTAACAACTCACCATTTTCCCATATAAGGAAACATGTGAACCAAACATATACAAATACATATACATACATCTAATCTCATAATGTGATTGATATTTGTAAAATACGTCTATTTGTGTGCTACAATGGAAGAGATCTCTTCAACAGTACAATCTCCAGCCTCTGCACACCAGCATATTGGAAAGAAGCAGAGCTTAGTGCAGCTGTTACAGACTGTAAGCCTTTGTGGGTTTATAAATAGATAAATGGCCATGGTTGGAGTAGCAGCAGTGAGAATAATGTAATTTCAAGATGCCATATATAATTTTTCTGCAATTTTCACCACCAGCTGTAATTTGCAGCCTTAAGGAAAAAGTGGGTTCCTGAAGGTTGTGTAGTGCCCCAAAAATATCAGAAGGCGAAGTTATCGTTGCGCTCATCTTTCATGAGTGGCTACAAAGTCAGCAGGTTTCAAAATGTAACAACTTGTTTGTCAACTGAATCATCCATCCAGTTGTTGCGACTTGTAAAGGCGCGTACAGCTTAAAAGTGTATGATGAATGATGAATCAAAAAGTTTTTCCAGGCATCGTTATGTATTTAAACTACGTTACAAAATGATGTCAGTCTTTTCTGCTGGTCAGATGGTTTTGAAGCAGAAAAGAAGTTGTTGTTAAGTTACAGTAATTGGGGTAGGGATCATGTAGGCTTACATTTTGTTTTTTATTACATGTATTCAGTCATTATTTAGATATCAGTTTCAGCAAGCATTTCAAAGTGCACCTGTATGTAATGCTGTCAGGATTGTTGCCTTACAGAAAGTTGGCAGGCAGAATGAGAATGTAAACAAAGCTGTTTGAGATCTAAATGATTCAGCCCCTCTCTACAGAAAGGCTGCCTGTTGCTACCATAAATGGAATCCAAAATACAAGACGCTTGTTAAAATAGTTTCTTATATCCTGTTTGAAAATTATACAACGTGTGATTGTCAGCTTCAGCCAAGTTCCTATAAATTCCTAATATCTTATACTACCTATTAATGATTTTACAATCCCCGCGTGTGAGTCCTGTCTTTGTATATTCCCATCACTCACCATGTAAAGTTGATGGGTTGAAATATGTCTTAAAATATATACCGTACCCCTCCTCATCTGGAAGCTATTACAGCTCCATGTCAGACTGCCCATCTGTAAGCAATGAGCAAGACTGCATGTCAAAGCCGCTGCACAGATCTCTGAGTAGAACCAGGCACGCGCCCAGAGAGCAGCACTCATCAAATAAAAATACGGCCCAGCCCAAACAATAATGAACCGGAAGTGCCGATTCATGGTCGTGATCTAAAAGACATGAAAGGACATCAGCGGGAATTGTACAGACCTGATCCATAAAGAACCCATTATGGAATTTGTATCCAGTTTTGGTACCATGCCATTACAAATATACACAGTCTTTATGATGTGGAGTACTTTGTGCTTTCAGACATGTACCACTGCAGTACTGAGCTTGCAATGTGGATTTTATTTCAACCAATATTCCCATTGCAGATATCTGAATTCAAACTCAAGCCCACAGCCATAGCTCAGCTAAGCTGCATGATTTATTTGACTGTGGAAAATGACTGACAGCTCTGAGGAGCTCCTCCCTACAAGCTTTGCCTAACAGCACTGGACCCCCTTAATCAGCCTAAATTGCAAACTCGAGGCCCTTGTATTTGGTAATGTGGTGAAAACAGTGGCAAGTGAGAGCTAATTAGATTAACTGTAGTTTAACGAGCTGTTGGAGGGGCCCCCACAGATTGGATTTTAATAAATAGTGGCAAAAGCATCTGCTATGCACTTCCTGGCTCTGCTGGCATCCTAATTGGCCCCAGTGGGTTGCTGTAGCTCAGCGCTACACAGTGCAATTTAGAAGGGAAAAAAAGGCAAAATGCTTATCTTCAGTACAGGTGAGTCTGGGAAACGAAAGAAAAAAGTAGTCTTCATGATTGTATGGCTTCACAGGCAAGGTTTTATCAACATGAATACAACACTAATACGATTTCTCAGACTTTTATCACCACAGAACGTCCACAAAGTGCCTACAAAGCTGGAAGAACGAATAGCTCAGTGTCTATAAAACACATTTTGACATATTCATCTTCTCTACTATTTGTTTTCAAGATGAAATGTTCCCATGATGAGGTCTTTGTAGAGGCAGCAGCACAGAAAGGAAAAAACAATTAATCAAACATGAATGAGCGACCATAGCAGGGTTATTTCCATAGCAACAGCCCAAGGGGACAACTTGAACCCTTTAATGTGAGCTGGTGATGTCTCTTTGTAAACATCTGCGCAGCAGGGGGAGAAAGCCAATGAGAGAGCCTGGCAACAGAGGCATCACAGGGCAGCAACCTCTTGGTATCAATCGAAATTTCCATTATCTAGTGTTGAAAGGACTGAAAAGTGCTCTGAAATATTGTTCGGGAGCATTTTGAGTTGATAAGCGTCTTTGTTTTGTGTTCAAAAACACTGAGGTGGTTTTCACTAAAGCTTGTGATTGGCAAGAAATTGTGGACAAAACAGGACAGAGAGGTGTTTTAAGAAATGATGATTTCAGTTTTGTGGACATTCTTCGCCTGCTTCGTGCTGACATTTATGTTGAATTGACCTCAAAACCATTAAAACAAACCTTATTTCAAGACATTATTCCTCTTACATCACACTACATATCGCAGTCATAATCTCTCATACTCATGCCTTATGCAACCTGCAACCAGTAGGCTTGTTCAGCCTCCAACTGTGACCAACAGCAGGCAGTATGCAAGGACACGAGCAGTACAAACAAACATAATCAGGGGTGCCTTGTTGGTGGCCATAAAGGGACTGGACTAATTGTCATTTTGCAATTCCCGGGTGAGGAGGGGTGGGGGTTACTTAAATTGATACAATCCGCTTTCTTAATCCACTGATGTGATGAAAGTGAACAGCCTCAATTTTTGACAAGGTAGCTGAAGAGAAAGCGAGCGCCTCAGAAAGTAACCTTACTGCAGTCTAAAAATGACGAGAGCACTGTACAGTAACACAGCGGTTAAACCACAGCGCTCTCAGCATGTAGAGAAGGAATAGAGCAGTGTTTTGTTCTCAGTAGTCCACACTCGAGTCAACAATCCCTTACACTAATCTTGTGAAAGTTCTCAGTGAAACCAGAGAGTAGGAGCAGAAATCCCAACAAGTCAGTGGCAATCTTTAATACTATAGAAAATGAACGAGGGCTTTTAGCTCTCTGTTGAAACAGCTGACTGTGACATTGCAGAACGCTGAGCCTGGCAGCACCACCGCTGGCAGGAGCTGGTATCCGTAACCTTCTTACAAACGCTCTCGTCCCAAACCTCAGTGGTTCCTTGGGCGAGAGTAATGGCTTCTTTGCGCTGGGCTGCGCAGTGCTATTGTAGAATCACAGAGCGGTTAATTGAAACAAATGACTCTAATAATGGGACATTATCCCCACAGGCTGGCTTTGTGGTGGGCCTAATTAGCGTTGCGGTGGCGGCGAGGAGGACGAGTCACCACGCTGATCCCTCAAAGGAGGCAGCCGAGGCCCCCCTTTTAAGCGGGCAGTACGGGATTCTCCTGCTCGCAGCGTGTGAGGGTGCCGGGCTTTTTCAAAACCAGCGTGGCAAAATGTAAACATGTTTGGTCACCCTGCAGTTCTGTCTGAGGATGAATCCCGCTCTGTCAGGCGCTGCGCTGTGGCTGCTTTTCTTATCCTGCCCTTCCCAAACCCATTGGCTTCCCAGCCAGACCAAAAGGTTTGACGTGTTAATAATTAATCAGGGATGCAACATAAGATGAATTTCTTCACTGATGAGAGTAGATTATTTTCTGCAGGTGATCAGTTACTAATTTGGGCTATAGATCAGTGATAAATATCCATTGGTGTTCCCCAAAGTCAAATCTTCTCTCGTCTTGTACAATGAACAGTAGCAAATTCAAACTTTTATACTGAAGCTGGAACAAGCAAATGTTTTTGTCAATTTTTTTTGGTAATAAGAGGCATGTTTTTAAAATTAATATTGATTAATATTCCTATGACAGATGAACTGATTAAACAGCTAATCATTTCAGCAATAGGTACGATTATTGACAATTCCTCACCCTGCTGTCCTCTTGTATGTCGTCGCGTTCATGGCCCGTAACTAATATGACAACATGACATATTGTTTTCCAGATATATTTTGATCACCACTGGAATCTGTTTTTGCCTTTCCTAATTGTTTACCCTTGTACATGATGATCTCAGAAAGTCAACTGTAATGCAATGTTCAAATCTCTGTGACCAAGCTGTTTTAAATATTCATTAGTCGTAACAGTCGCCTAAGGTTATTTGAATTAGTGCCATGAATATTCATGAACTGCAATGAATGTGCATTTGTTTTTAATGCTCAATCCGTTAATACTCCTCTTCATTACTTCACTCCGAACGCTGCATAATAAGCTGCACAAAACAAAGCTTTACTTTTTTTTTTTTTTTTAAAGCACTGTTCTTGTTGGAAGCCTATTTGTTTCAGTTTAAACGAAACGGGAGTGCCCTACCAATTATCCCGTTGTCATTTCTCTTGACAACTACAAGACACATTGTTCGCCCCTCTTGTGGAGTGTAGCACTGAGGGGCATCTGTCTTTTTGTGAAATGAAAAGCCACAACAGAAAACATTTCTACTCTTACAAAAAGTGATTTATCTGGGAATGTCACCAAGATGTCATATCTATCCCTGTGAAACGCAGCCGAGCAAGCGGGTCATATGAGATATGTCTTAAACCTTCACTGCGACAAAAAAAAAAAAAAAGGAACACTTGCTGTTTCAATTTTAAAAAACACAATAATCCAGCTGCACCGAACAAGTGAAGTCAAATCAAACTGCATTTTCTTTCGTTGTTGTTGATAAAGTTTATGTCAGGGTGGTTGTCATTAAATAGCAGGCAGTGGACAGGACCTGCAAATGGAAAAGGCGCGCAACTCAGGTCACTGAGTGGATTTCTGTGTGTGCACAGTCCGACAGATTTTACTGTTCACTCTCTATTTATATTCACTTCTGCTTCCTCGTTTACAGGTCTGGATGTGTTTCTCACTTCTCTAACCTGCTCCACAAAAAAAGATCAGTGTACGTCAGTTGTCGTACTTTGCCCCTTTTAATGGCTTGATTGGGCCTCTATCTAACTATCCCTGCGCTGTCAATAACCACAGCTGTCAATACCATTTTTATGTCACTGCTTTAAAATAGTTATGTTTTTTTTTCCTCGCTGTCTATGTCCTAAATGCCAAGTGATGCAAAACAAATTTCCTATCGCAGATTAAATGAAGTCAAATTAAGTCAAGCTCACATAACCTTGTAGCAATCAGTGACTCTGACAAAGAATGATCCTGGAAATGAAGGCACACACACACACACACACACACACACACACTCACACACACTCAAATGCAGTAAACACTCTACCGCCCCATGGTTGAGCATTCAGTGCAAACTGTACTAATGCACCCAGCATTTCTCTGTCATATATTCTAAGACAGGCAGCGACAAGTCACAGATCCACTACCATCAATATTTTCATCGCTATCATCAATATTTTCTCTTTCACAGATGATCAGATTTCCTATTGCAATCACCTGTCACCATATTATCTACCACAGCAGCGTCAGTCTTCGTTAAACAATCTGACTAAAAAACAAAAGTCTATCTGCCAAAGACTGTGGCACTCTCCTTAGGATATAGCTGAAAAAAAATGAGATAAACAGAGGGTAAGAATTGGATTTAATTCCACCAGGTGACCACCAACGCAACTACACGGCTAAGTTAACTCCGAAATTGCTACACGCACAGGAGAGCAATAACAACTGGGTAAGGTAATGTTATGGCAGTATGTTCTGTTGAGTTCTTCTGCTCACAAGAAACCAATCTAATAAGCAAATCATCTAAAATTGCTATTTATTCACACATCACACATCCTGCCAAAAAAATATTAACCTAACACCACATGTGGAACTGAAACTCAATAAAATCCTCATCCAGAGTTATCTGACAGAATGTGTGACACAAACTGCTAAAACTGGCAGCTGCTTTTTTTGGCGGCAGAGGTTTTCCTCCTTTCTATCCAGCCTCATTACACCAGTAATGAGACAGGGGCTGGGGCTCTGTTTCAATATTTAAACGTGCTGGTGCCCCTCAAGGCTCCGTGTTGGGCCGTTGTGCAAACTCCTCCGTGACCCCTCATTACCGTCTGCTGTCGAGCGTCCCTCCTCCTTTATTTTTTCAAAGGGATCCGTTCTCGCTGGCATGTCTCTCCGCCATAGCCTCAGCCAGACCTAAACGATCAGGGGTCTTGTTGAACATGAGACCCCTGGGTGCCATTCCTTCCCCGAGTGCCGGGGTGGCGGAGATGCTGACAGCTAAGGTTGAGACAGGGATTCTCCCTCAGCAGCGAGTGTTCACGCGCCAGCATTTCACAGCATCCAGTCATCCAAGACGTGACTCTTTCTGCCTCGATTCAGAGAAGCTGACAAGGAAGGTCAGAATTGTTGGGAGGAGTTAAGAAAATTTAAGAGCATTTCTGACAGACAGCTCAGTCATTTAGGGGCTGATGTTGATCTGCTGCTTGTTGAGGTCTTTGTACATGGCGCAATTTAAAATCTAAGAGATGGCTCAAAACTAGCAGCTCAGGCTATTACGAACAACATGTGACTGCAGCAGAAAAGATCAGCTACTTTTAGCTTGAACAAAATGCTGGAATTGAAAATATAAATATCACCAAAAACAGACCTCACGGTGCGTCAAATTTACAAGCTCTTAAATGTGATTTTCCCATCACCCGATGCATGTATCTGACACCAACTTCTCCCAACTGCTGCACAGCTTTTTGATTTACCAGCTAATAATTTCCTGCGGCCTGTGGAGTCATAATTAGATGGAAAAGAGCAATTTGTCAGAAAGAATACATTTAACAGGAACAACAGGTCTCTTGCAGAGACATATGCCTTTCTGCAGGTCAGAAATTTCAACATTATTATTTTGTCAACTCTAAATGAAGAGAAATTACAGACTTAAAAGCCTTGAGGATGAACCAATGCAAAATTATACAGCCTATATAACCTGATGATGATGGTCAATCCACTGCTCTAAATCCTGTAGACCTAATGATTTAACTGTGTTTGCTGTAGGATCGATGTGTGCTGAAAAAGAGAATCCCAAAGCAGGGAGAAGTTTACAGAGCTTTAGCCTTGGGCTAAATGCTGTACAAAAACCAGCAACAACATCCCTTGAGATGACGCGTATCTGTTGCTCCAGCTGAGCTTGTACTTGTAGGAGGTTTGTATGTGCACTGAAGGATAGCTTTTATTCAAGAGAAGCGTATCCTTAAGGTAACTGTCGACTTTTTATTTGCCTCTTCAACGACGGTGTAAGAAGACTGTTCAACGATTAGCAGTTTGGTTTTCCAGCTATCTCCTCCAATTCTGTGAGCTTACGGGAAGGCTTTTGTCAATACTATACAATGAAGGTTAAGGCTCGTCTCTTCATTTCCAACCCCGGTTACACTGAGAGCCTTTCCCCACCCTGACTATTCTTTAAGCATTCAGTAGACATGAATTCAATCCTCCTCATTATACCTTTATCAGTATGAAATTAAGGTTAATTGACTTTGTTGGGGAAACATCAAATGAAACATCCCTAATGGATCCAAAATGAAAATAACGTCATCTTCAATTGGTTTAAAATATTTCTCAGTATACAGCCTACTTTCCTATTCCTCAGCCTCAGAAATAAGCTCCTCTTGTCCCAGGAGATAATAAATGAATTGAATCCCCCCACTCCAACCCCACCCTCCCTTCCTTATCGGTCATCTATTTTTCCAGAGTAAGCTATTACTTGCTCGGGTTGCTAGGCAACAAGAAATATTAATAGTGGCTATTATTAGCCAGGCTCCGCTAGAGTAGTACTAAAATGTGGAAGTGGGAAACATGAATGTGTTACATAAATCTCTGGACCTTTCACAGTGTGTGCAAGTCTCTGTTTTTACAGTGATTTATTGCAATGACGGCTCATTTATGAGAAAAGGGGGTGTGAAATAAGAAAATGGAACATTACCCTGAAGGGGTATTTGAAAATAAATAATTGCAAAGGTGAAACAAAAGCTGTTTAAGAAGCAGGCACTCCCTCTCTGCTTCCTTCTGAAATGCTATTGGCCAAATAGGGCTGCTTTGTTACACATACTCCTGTATAGACATCACATCATAAATGTGTGTATTAACATATACATAAATACTGCATACAAGCAGACAGAACAAGACACTTTATATGTTCAATCTACTAAAATTAACTTGTGATTATTATCATTGATAATGATGATTAGAGGTGATTATTAGCTTTTGCCAACACTAAAAAGCAGACTGTGAACATTCCAGGCAAGTGCATCTTTCTTCTGCACTGGGCATATTCAGCAGAGTAGCCAGTGGATTGTGACCTAATCCTGAAAACTGGCTTTAATGGAGGCCTTAGCTACCACCCACGGAAAAAATGGAGCCTGCAACTTATGCAGTTTGATTCTGAAAATCACATAAGACCTGATTAACGGAGGATAAACGCCACGGATGCTCACATTAAAGCATAAATATTCATGATGGAGGGCAGAGAGAAAAAAAGTAATATTTATGTCAGATGAAAGTATATAACGTTGAATAATTCACCACACAGCCCATCTATAATTCATCTGGTTCGATCCTATGATTAAAGCATCTGAATGCGTTCGCCAGGGGTGTTTACATGTTCAGTCTGAAGCATGTTTAACACAAGAAAAAGTCCCTTTACTGGAGGAGGGAGTGGGGTCTTCAAAATCCTTCTGAAAAGAAAAAGTAGCTGACAAGGGATATCCCCCCTTTACAGTCAAGATTTCGATTCAAAACCGTCCCTCCACGACACTCCATCCCCTCCACCGACCCTTTTTTTAGCTTTGCCGATTATAAGGAATGAAAATGTGCAGCACTAAGATTCTTGCTCTCTGTCTTGGCTCACTGTGAGGCGATAAAATCTTTGAGTTGTGCAGTTGAATAGATATTAAAGGAGGTCTGTGGCAAAGGTCTGAATTATAAGAAGACACAAGATCTCTGTATTTATAAATGTTGCATGTATAGAATCTGGCCTCGCTTAGACTCTGCCTCCTTGACCTCTCCCTGGGCTAATTATCAGCGTAACAACCATTATGAGAAAACTGATCTGAGAATGTAGCAGAGAGAGGAACTAGTCATTTTACTGTTTCATTGCTCTTTTTTTTTTTTTTTTTTTTTTTAAACCTAGAGCTTTGACGTCTTATTATGACATTAAGGAATGAAGCAGAAAGGAGGGAGGAGGAAATGCTCTTTGACTTGACAGCGTTTGACTTCAATTGCAAAGGGCTGCAGCAAAATGGATGCAGACAAAAAAAAATAAATAAATAAAAAGTGTACTCACTGAGTGCATAGGCCCTGAGAGGAGGTGGGTGTCCTGACCCAGCATGTTGGACATCATGAGTGTGGGCAGCTCGGGGTAGGAGTAGGCATTGAGCAGGCCGTTGTGAGGCAGGGAATGGAAGGGGTAGCCAGACTCGTGCTCCATGAGGTGCAGGAGAGATGGGTCGGCGTGGTTTGGTGGTGTGATGGGAGGAATCTCATAGTCTTCATCACCTCCTCCTCCGCCACCGCCGCCATTGCTGCCTCTACCCTGACTGGAGTAGCTCTGGAGAGATAGAGAAAAATAAGGAATGAATAATATGTATAAACATTTGCTTCATGATCAGTTTTTGATGATAATTCATCCATGTACATTAGAAAAACAAAACAGAGCCCCTGGACAAATCAATGATGGTAAGACTCCTGTTTGTCCAGGTTAGAGTCTATAATCCACCTACAGTCATTTCTATATCTTTGAAATGTAGAGGGGAGCACAGGTGAGGAAATCACATTTATTTGGAGCATAAACAGAATAAAAGTCTGTTTTCAAAACTTGAATCACTATGAGGAACTTGTCCATCCAACCATCACACTGCTGCACAACCCGGCCCGGCATTAGACTGACATTCTCCTCTACGAGTGTCCTGTGGACTGTGAACTATAACAAGCATTGTTTTATCTACAACTAAAATCACAGAATCCAAAAACACATAAGTTCATTATTATTCAATCTTAAAGCCACCTCAACTCCCACTCATCGGAGGACAATTTATTTATATCTATCCTTATCTAATGCATTTTCTATTTAAATGAGACTACTACAATTTAATTGGCAATTTCAGTTTTAGATTTTCTGGTCATTATCATCCACTGCTGCACCCATGAGTGCTGTTTGGGGGTGCAGTGCTTGTGCAACTGGGTCGGGGGTTGGGTCAAGTAGTAACAGTGGTGTTGCCAGATTATCAACCGGAGATCGTTGCATGGTGACAGAAAGAAAGGAGCAGAGAGAGAGGGCGAACCAAAGGGAGCCATATTTGTGAGTTAACGACTGAAAACGGTTTTGTCTTTGAGAGTGAATGTGCCACTACTATGGCGTGTAAAACTGAACATACTAACATACTGTCTTAATACTAAGACATGCAGCTAACCAGTTAACTGCTACACTACAAGGTGATTACTAAAATCACAATTTACACAAGGTACAAGGTAGTAAAAGAAATGGCTCTTCTCTATATCCAGTTTCATACAGCCACGTTAACAAATCAGTTATAAAGAAACTCTGATTGAATGTGGCATATTTATAACTGGTCAAACTGGGAATATAAAACACAACACAACCCCCCCCTCCAACCCTCTCCCGTGCTCAGACCTAGAGCTAAATCCGTGTTCAACATTTTCATGGCAAACTGACTTCAGTAACAATCCAGGAGAGAAACAGCTAACAAAGGATGTTCCAGGGTAATTAAACTGCTTCATAACGGGCTTTTAAATGCACCTGTTGTGATGTTTTTTTTTTTTTTTTGGTTGGTTTTTTTTTTTTGGATCCGTGTTTGTAGCAGAAACAGAACTGCAGCAGTCAATTCAGACTGTTTTGCTGAAAATAAAAATAATTAGAAATGTAAATCGCTGCGCTCAAAAAAAAAAAGTGTAAAGAATTCATTCATACACAGCAAATTAATTAGAGTTAGACAACAACAGCTGCTGCACAGAATAATTTGCTCCAGAAATCTTGACAGCTTTAAAGCAACACACTGTCAGCCTGCACACCTATACAATGAAGGTAATCAAATTCATTCCATGGAAAAACACCACTCGCAGTCTGTTTTATAATCTCACTGCCATAACACCAATCCTATTTTTTTAGAAAAAATAAAAATGGACCAAACAAACCTCACATTCCTCATTATGAAATGTATCCCGTGTGCGCAGATGACTACCACTAAGACAACACAGATTTGATGGCACTAATAACAAGATACATAAGCAGAGCCTGTGGTTGTCTTTTCCAGCGACTATCTTGACATAATATTACGCTGAGAAATATGGTTTTGTGCTCTCAAAAAGCATACTGAGGGTATTCACCAGGGAATGAAAAGCAATTTTGTCAGAGGCAATCTGATGCCAACTCCCCTTTATAATGACTGAAGAAAATTAATCATCACAAATAATATTCCAGTGTCAGCCATTCAAGAGCGTTTTAATAGAATTTTTATTATTCATGTCTCGTGGTACACATCAACTAGTCCGTTCTGCAACATTTCAGAAATCAATTCAATATCATCTTCGTGTAGGCTGTCATCTCGCCTGCCAGTGCAGCAATTCATCTTGCAAACAAATACTTTTAGCAAACAAATGGCAAAAAATGTGGAGGAACAGCTACAATGTCCCCACGAGCAGAACTGGTGCTTGAAAGATAGGATAAAAGTCTATAATGTGCACTATCATTAGGGAAAAAATAATAATAATAAAAGGGAGTATGTTTACTATCAGGGTGTGATATGCTATTTTCTTTTCCCATAACACTCACTCTTCCTTGCTTGGTGCTCGCTGAGAAATATTATCACTGACAATTCTTTTTCCCATGGTAAAGGGTTTACAAATGTTTGATTCCTTGTTGTCTGAAATTTATTCTTGTTGTCATTTATGTTAACAAGCACGCATACAAGTTAAATTTAATAATGATAATAATAATAAAAATCTTTCTGGTTTGTGCATCTTTTCTTAGCTACAGCAAGTACGGCTGTTCCCCAGGTATATTCAAACATTAAATAAGCTGAGACAGGTAGCTGCAAAGTGACAGTTTGTCTCTCGATTAGCAGCTTGTGTCCTCTTAATAGTCGTCTCCTGCTGAAAGACGCCAAAGAAAAGAGCAGCTAAATGCTAAGAATAAGTCTACAGATAACTAAGAGGATAAAACAGACCGGCCTCAGCATAAGTGGCTGTAACTCCACTATATTTCTGCAGTGTTTCCCAACATTTAGCTGAAACTACTCTGAAAACAATATCTGTTGCAAAATCACTTCATTGTTTCAGTCAGTTACAAGGAACAAGTGTTGTTTTTTCTCACAGGAAACATCAACAGAAGAGACCATGAAAGTCGAATTGCTCACAACTCACAGACATACACATGTAACAGAGGCATTGCTTGGCTATAAAATGGTCACAAGGCAGAAGAAGTATGCTTTATGGTACAACCCTTTATGAACGCAGCAAGTAAGAGGAAAGTAACACTAAGAGAAGCTTATTTGATAAGCATGAGTAATTAAACACCAGGATCAAAAAAGGGAATGAAAAAGTGGGCATGAGAGGCAAGGACAGAAAATGTAATTCACCAGTTAATACACTGTGAGGACAGAAATGAACCTGATCACATTAGAATAAAAATTTGCACAAGACCTCATTTAAAAAAAAATCTCTACCTAAGTCATATGTTAGATGCTGAGTTGCTGCTGAGTTGTACTTTAATTTTAACAATGCTGATACATCTCTTACGGCCTCGATGTCGGTTGTTGTGGTACGGAAACAATTTAGAATTGATCCAGTGATGCAGGA
Source organism: Selene dorsalis (assembly GCA_900303245.1). Taxonomy (NCBI): domain Eukaryota; kingdom Metazoa; phylum Chordata; class Actinopteri; order Carangiformes; family Carangidae; genus Selene; species Selene dorsalis. Next base: position 14,378 of record OMNW01008042.1, read on the forward strand.
AGACACATGATGTATTTTGGACACCTCTTCTAACCAAGACGAAACGTAACTGTTGTCATACATATGTACTAAGATTTAAATGCTGTCAGAGGCAATTTTAAGGCCGTGGCTTCAATCGTTTTTGTGTATGTTCTTTTTTTTTGGTTTCATTTTTCCTTTACAGCCTCTCATGATGCCCTTGGAGATAAGACACAGGACAAGGACATCACAAGTTTAATATTTTCAAACATAGATAAATAATTCATAAATATCCTGTCTTTTACAGACATGGAGGAGAGTGGATAAAAGAGAGAGGGGTCAAAAAGAAATGCCAAATGTTGATTCAGCCTTCTCTTGCTATAACCTTCACCCTGCTACCCCAGAGGTGAAATTTCAGCAAATCTGTCATTTTTCCTGGACAAGGACAGTGCTTTGGACCTTCTATCTACATATCAATTCTTTGCTTATTTTCTCTCTCTAACCTTAACACAGTGGCACCAACCCTCTTTTGTACACCTGTCGTTATTTCCACATGAAAACGCCATATTGCTCACAATCTTAAACATGCTTTATAGATGTGAGATGTTGCTCCCAGGCATATTGTCTACCATCTTACACAAAGCAGCCCCTGTGTCTTTGAAAAAAAAAGGGGGGAAGATGATTCACCCCATGGGAACAGTGTTGAGATTATTATCTATGGAAGATTCAGTCTGACAAAGTGTGTATGACATCTGATGTTCCACATTTAAGATCTTAAGATCAAGTTGAAACGTATTTTTGTTTGATTTGAGCTTAGGATAAAATTTGCACAGTTGAAATGTGAAACTATGCCGGTGAAGCAGATCTAATGAAACTAAAGATGTTCACTCTGTCATACAGAGATGACTTAGGAAAGTAGCTAACTAAATGTAGCTGTCTCACAATGGGCTCATAATATTTCAAAACATTAGAAAATATTAGAGTTTGTGACATTTGGCGACAAAATGGTCAAACGCGTTTCATCTAATTGTAAAGCTGTGTGTTTCCTCCACAATAATAAGTCTTATCAATGAGTATCAAATTCATATCATGAAGTTCTATCCATTACCTGCATGGTACCAGCACTTAAGTTGGCACCAGTGCTTTGTAAGAAGGTTTTTTAGCTCAACTATGCTGCATTTTTACCTTAATTCAACAGCTTCTGAGTAATTGTGATGGTTAGTTAATGACTTGTAACTTGTTGCAGGGAGAATGGAGGCTCTCTGCCTTCCACCTAGCATCTTTTGGCCGAAAACCAAACTTGCAAGGTCAGAGCATCTGCCCTACCCTCCAGCTCTCACCTTGCCGACACCGCGACACAAACGCACCCCGTAACCCTTAATCTCTTGTTTATGACAGATAAGACTACACAAATATACAAGTTGTAACATCGTATATAATAAATAACGTTATCCACCGCTCTATTGATCGCTTTCTTGTCGACTTCATTGAAAACAAATGCACATGGCCCGGAGGAGGGCGACCGAACTTGCATAGTTCCCCTGCAATTTGTCAATTTACTGTAGAGCACATAGTTGTTAACTATGAAGAGCAAAGTTAACAACTCATTTCACTTCTTTTGCCTTGCTGATGCACAGTACATGTCTACATGTGTGTTTCAGGTACACGTCTGACAACACCCATCCTCAGATGTAAAGTTCATCAGTGACTGGAGTTTTTTTTTTTTTTTTTTAATGGGAACAAATGAATCAGCTTAGTTAAGAGTTTTCTTGACACAAATGATAAGACGAAGTCGTTAGCTTGTTGATGGAGTCATCTGTGGCCTATGAGGTGTTAAGTGGAAGACAGCACATCTGGGAACAATGATGTGTTCGTCAAAGGGAGCAAACTGAAAATGGTGCACGGTACTCCAGAGAGCCTGTCATGGCTGATGAAAGGCAAATTGTCCAAAGACAAGAGTCGTCTTTGATGAATTTGGTTATTACCGCTTCAGTGACTGTCACACTCATAGTGTTCCTGGTAATACATTACACTGATAAGGTTTTAAAATAACTAATCAGAAAAAAACAACAACTCTTCTGCGTCATAAAATCACATAACTTTGAATGAGTGTACAGTGTCCTACGAAAAGTCATCCAGCCATATGCTACTTTGTAAAAAAAAATGACAGAGCAGCATGGTTTTGGAGACAAACAACAGCTGGCCATGCATATATAAAGGTCTTCGCGTCCACTCTGTGTATTCCAGAGAGACGGATGGCAACAGTAAATCTTTAAAACATCTTATGAGGAATTTCAAAATTCACCTTCACAGATCAACCTTGCCAGAGCAGAGAAAGGGCAAAAATCAAACTTATCATTTAGCGCGTGTTGAACGTTGCTGATGTGTGCTGCAAAACTGACCATTACAGCAACAGTCTGCGAGGTCCACTAAGGCTATCTGACCTGGCTTTGAAATGACAAGGAACTCCATTTGGGTGATGCATCAAGAGAAGCATAGAGTGTAGTACAATAGAAGGAGAATGTAAAA